>WSPJ01000095.1:0-54113 GCA_009764595.1 Geothlypis trichas
TTTTCCAAAACTCCTTCAATGCAAATATTTCGTGGGAAGGGAAAAGGCAGGAGAGTGAAAACTACTGTTTTCTCTCAGTTTGCCAGCTGCTTACAAACTGGCAGTGTTCTGCAGCGATTACCTTTGCCGTGCACTCTAGATAGTGCCTCTTGTCACCTACACCTGAGAAAACAACTTTATCACCATATCTCGCAAGGAGAATCTTTGCCTGTTCAAAAAACATCTCTATTTGTGTCCTAGAGGTTGCAGGCTTGTCTGCAGAGTGTTTTGCAAGAAGCTACGGAAACTTGTCAAAAACTTCGTCCATTCCAATATGAATGTGAAGGGAAAAGGCAGGAGAGGGGAAAGGTACTGTTTTCTATCAGTTTGCAGGGTGCTTACACACTCCCAGTCTTGTGCAGCAATTCGCTTTGCAAAACACTTTAACTTCGCCTCGGAGTGCTTCTTGTCGCCTACATCTAAGCAAAAACCATTTTCACTATATCTCGAACTGAGAAACAGTGAAATGACAGAAAACATCTCCCATTGTGTTCTAAAACCTGCAGGCAGGTCTGCAGCGTGTTTTGGAAGAAGCAAAGGAATCTTGTCCAAAACTCCTTCCGTGCGAATATTTCTTGGAATGGAAAAGGCAGGAGAGTGGAACAATACTGTTTTCTATCAGTTTGCAGGGTGCTTACACACTCCTAGTCTTGTTCAGCGATTAGCTTTGCAGAACACTGTAACTTCGTCTCGGACTGCATCTTGTCGCCAACATCTATGCAAAAACCTTTTTTTCTATGTATCGAACGGAGAAACTGTGACAATACATAAAACATCTCCCATCGTGTTCTAAAAGCTGCAGGTAGGTCTGCAGAGTGTTTTGCAAGAAGCAAAGAAAACTTCTCCAAACCTCATTTTTTGCGAAGTTTTCTGGGAATGAAAGGGCAGGAGAGTGGAAAGCAACTGTTTTCTCTCAGTTTGCAAGCTGCTTACAAACTGGCAGTGTTCTGCAGCGATTACATTTGCCGTGCACTCTAGATAGTGCCTCTCCTCACCTACATCTGAGAAAACTACTTTTTCACCATAACCTGCAAGGAGAATCATTGCCTGTTCTAAAAACATGTCTATTCGTGTCCTAGAGGTTGCAGGCAGGTCTGCAGAGTGTTTTGCAAGAAGCAAAGGAAACTTGTCCAAAACTCCTTTTTTTCCAGTTTTAATGTGAAGGGAAAAGGCTAGAGAGGGGAAAGGTACTGTTTTCTATCAGTTTGCAGGGTGCTTACACACTCCCAGTCTTGTGCAGCGATTAGCTTTGCAGAACACTTTAACTTCGTCTCGGACTGCTTCTTGTCGCCTACATCTAAGCAAAAATCATTTTCACTATATCTCGAACAGAGAAACAGTGAAATGACAGAAAACATCTCTCATTGTGTTCTAGAGGCCGCGGGCAGGTCTGCAGAATGTTTTGCAAGAAGTAAAGAAAACTTGTCCAAAACTCATTGCATGCGAAGTTTTCTGGGAATGGAAAAGGCAGGAGAGTAGAAAACTACTGTTTTCTCTCAGTTTGACAGCTGCTTACAAACTGGCAGTGTTCTGCACCGATTAACTTTGCCGTGCGCTCTAGATAGTGCCTCTAGTCACCAACACCTGAGAAAACAACTTTTTCACCATATCTCGCAAGGAGAATCTTTGCCTGTTCAAAAAACATGTCTATTAGTGTCCTAGATGTTGCAGGCTGGTCTGCAGAGTGTTTTGCAAGAAGCAAAGGAAACTTGTCCAAAACTCCTTCTATTCCAGTTTTAATGATAAGGGAAAAGGCTAGAGAGGGGAAAGGTACTGTTTTCTATCAGTTTGCAAGGTGCTTACACACTCCCAGTCTTGTGCAGCGATTCGCTTTGCAGAACACTTTAACTTCGCCTCGGACTGCTTCTTGTCGCCTACATCTAAGCAAAAACCATTTTCACTATATCTCGAACAGAGAAACAGTGAAATGACAGAAAACATCTCTCATTGTGTTCTAGAGGCCGCGGGCAGGTCTGCAGAATGTTTTGCAAGAAGTAAAGAAAACTTGTCCAAAACTCATTGCATGCGAAGTTTTCTGGGAATGGAAAAGGCAGGAGAGTAGAAAACTACTGTTTTCTCTCAGTTTGACAGCTGCTTACAAACTGGCAGTGTTCTGCAGCGATTACCTTTGCCGTGCGCTCTAGATAGTGCCTCTTGTCACCTACACCTGAGAAAACAACTTTTTCACCATATCTCGCAAGGAGAATCTTTGCCTGTTCTAAAAACATCTCTATTAGTGTCCTAGATGTTGCAGGCTGGTCTGCAGAGCGTTTTGCAAGAAGCAAAGGAAACTTGTCCAAAACTCCTTCCATTCCAGTATGAATGTGAAGGGAAAAGGCAGGAGAGGGGAAAGGTACTGTTTTCTATCAGTTTGCAGGGTGCTTACGCACTCCCAGTCTTGTGCAGCGATTAGCTTTGCAGAGCACTGTAACTTCGTCTCAGGGTACATCTTGTTGCCTACATCTAAGGAAAAAGCTTTTTTTCTATGTCTTGAACGGAGAAACTGTGACAATACATAAAACATCTACCATCGTGTTCTAGAGGTCGCAGACAGCTCTGCAGAGTGTTTTGCAAGAAGCAAAGAAAACTTTTCAAAAACTCCTTCCATTCCAGTATGAATGTGAAGGGAAAAGGCAGGAGAGGGGAAAGGTACTGTTTTCTATCAGTTTGCAGGGTGCTTACACACTCCCAGTCTTGTGCAGCGATAAGCTTTGCAGAACACTCTAACTTCGTCTTGGACTGCTTCTTTTCGCCTACATCTAAGAAAAAAGCTTTTTCACTATGTCTCAAACGGAGAAACTCTGACAATACAGAAAACATATCTTATCGTGTTCTAAAACTGCAGGCAGGTCTCTAGAATGTTTTGCAAGAAGTAAAGGAAACTTTTCCAAAACTCCTTCAATGCAAATATTTCTGGGAATGGAAAAGGCAGGAGAGTGGAAAGATACTGTTTTCTATAAATTTGCGGGGAGAGCGCACATTCCCAAAGTTTTGCAGTGATTAGAATTGCAGTGCACTCTAGACAGTGCCTCTGGGCACCTACAATTAATCAAATAACTTTTAACTCTCTTGCCAGGAGAAACTGTGTCTCTTCAGAAATCATCTCCCATCGTGATCTAGGGGTTGCATGCAGGTGTGCCGAGTGTTTCATAGAAGAAAAAGAAAGTTGTCCAAAACGTATTCCTTTCGAATGTGACGGGGAATGGAAAAGGCAAGAGAGTGGAAAGCTACTGTTTGATCTCAGTTTGCCAGCTGCTTACAAACTGGCAGTGTTCTGCAGCGATTATCTTTGCCGTGCGCTCTAGATAGTGCCTCTTGTCACCTACACCTGAGAAAACAACTTTTTCACCATATCTCACAAGGAGAATCTTAGCCTGTTCAAAAAACATGTCTACTCGTGTCCTAGAGGTTGCAGGCTGGTCTGCAGAGTGTTTTGCAAGTAGCAAAGGAAACTTGTCTAAAACTCCTTCCATTCCAGTTTTAATGTGAAGGGAAAAGGCAGGAGAGGGGAAAGGTACTGTTTTCTATCGGTTTGCAGGGTGCTTACACATTCCCAGTCTTGTGCAGCGATTGGCTTTGCAGAACACTTTTACTTCGTCTCTGACTGCATCTTGTCGCCTACATCTAAGAAAAAAGCTTTTTCACTATGTCTCGAACGGAGAAACTCTGACAATACAGAAAACATCACTCATCGTGTTCTAAAAGCTGCAGGCAGGTCTGCAGAGTGTTTTGCAAGAAGCAAAGAAAACTTTTCCAAACCTCATTCCATGCGAAGTCTTCTGGGAATGAAAGGGCAGGAGAGTGGAAAGCTACTGTTTTCTATCAGTTTGCAAGCTGCTTACAAACTGGCAGTGTTCTGCAGCGATTACCTTTGCTGTGCGCTCTAGATAGTGCCTCTTGTCCCCTACACCTGGGAAAACAAGTTTTTCACCATAACCTGCAAGGAGAATCATTGCCTGTTCTAAAAACATGTTTATTCGTGTCCTAGAGGTTGCAGGCTGGTCTGCAGAGTGTTTTGCAAGTAGCAAAGGAAACTTGTCCAAAACTCCTTCCATACCAGTATGAATGTGAAGAGAAAAGGCAGGAGAGGGGAATGGTACTGTTTTCTATCAGTTTGCAGGGTGCTTACACACTCCCAGTCTTGTGCAGCGATTAGCTTTGCAGAACACTTTAACTTCGTCTCGGACTGCTTCTTGTCGCCTACATCTAAGCAAAAACCATTTTCACTATATCTCGAACAGAGAAAGAGTGAAATGACAGAAAACATCTCCCATTGTGTTCTAGATGCCGCGGGCATGTCTCCAGAATGTTTAGCAAGAAGCAAAGGAAACTTTTCCTAAACTCATTGCATGCGAAGTTTTCTGGGAATGGAAAAGGCAGGAGAGTGAAAACTACTGTTTTCTCTCAGTTTGCCAGCTGCTTACAAACTGGAAGTGTTCTGCAGCAATTACCTTTGCCGTGCGCTCTAGATAGTGCCTCTTGTCACCTACACCTGAGAAAACAACTTTTTCACCATATCTGCAAGGAGAATCTTTGCCGTTTCAAAAAACATCTCTATTCGTGTCCTAGAGGTTGCAGGCTGGTCTGCAGAGTGTTTTGCAAGAAGGAAAGAAAACTTTTCCAAAACTCCTTCCATGCGAATATTTCTGGGAATGGAAAAGGCAGGAGAGAGGAAAGATACTGTTTTCTATCAGTTTGCGGGGAGAGGACACATTCCCAAAATTGTGCAGTGATTAGAATTGCAGTGCACTCTAGACAGTGCCTCTGGTCACCTACAATTAAGCAAATACCTTTTAACTCTCACGCCCGGAGAAACTGTGTCTCTTCAGAAAACATCTCCTATCGTGGTATAGTGGTTGCATGCAGGTGTGCCAAGTGTTTCATAGAAGAAAAAGAAAGTTCTCCAAAACGTCTTCCTTTCGAATGTGACTGGGAATGGAAAAGGCAAGAGAGTGGAAAGCTACTGTTTGATCTCAGTTTGCCAGCTGCTTACAAACTGGCAGTGTTCTGCAGCGATTACCTTTGCCGTGCGCTCTAGATAGTGCCTCGTGTCACCTACACCTGAGAAAACAACTTTTTCACCATATCTCGCAAGGAGAGTCTTTGCCTGTTAAAAAAACATCTCTATTAGCGTCCTAGATGTTGCAGGCTGGTCTGCAGAGTGTTTTGCAAGAAGCAAAGGAAACTTGTCCAAAACTCCTTCCATTCCAGTATGAATGTGAAGGGAAAAGGCAGGAGAGGGGAAAGGTACTGTTTTCTATCAGTTTGCAGGGTGCTTACACATTCCCAGTCTTGTGCAGCGATTGGCTTTGCAGAACACTATAACTTCGTCTCAGAGTACATCTTGTTGCCTACATCTAAGGAAAAAGCTTTTTTTCTATGTCTCTAGCGGAGAAACTGTGACAATACATAAAACATCTACCATCGTGTTCTAGAGGTCGCAGGCAGCTCTGCAGAGTGTTTTGCAAGAAGCAAAGAAAACTTTTCCAAAACTCCTTCCATTCCAGTATGAATGTGAAGGGAAAAGGCAGGAGAAGGGAAAGGTACTGTTTTCTATCAGTTTGCAGGGTGCTTACACACTCCCAGTCTTGTGCAGCGATAAGCTTTGCAGAACACTCTAACTTCGTCTCGGACTGCTTCTTTTCGCCTACATCTAAGAAAAAAGCTTTTTCACTAAGTCTCAAACGGAAAAACTCTGACAATACAGAAAACATCTCTCATCGTGTTCTAAAACTGCAGGCAGGTCTCTAGAATGTTTTGCAAGAAGCAAAGGAAACTTTTCCAAAACTCCTTCAATGCAAATATTTCTTGGAATGGAAAAGGCAGGAGAGTGAAAACTACTGTTTTCTCTCAGTTTGCCAGCTGCTTACAAACTGGCAGTGTTCTGCAGCAATTACCTTTGCCGTGCGCTCTAGATAGTGCCTCTTGTCCCCTACACCTGGGAAAACAACTTTTTCACCATAACCTGCAAGGAGAATCATTGCCTGTTCTAAAAACATGTCTATTCGTGTCCTAGAGGTTGCAGGCTGGTCAGCAGAGTGTTTTGCAAGAAGCAAAGGAAACTTGTCCAAAACTCCTTCCATTCCAGTATGAATGTGAAGAGAAAAGGCAGGAGAGGGGAAAGGTACTGTTTTCTATCAGTTTGAAGGGTGCTTACACACTCCCAGTCTTGTGCAACGATTAGCTTTGCAGAACACTTTAACTTCGTCTCGGACTGCTTCTTGTCGCCTACATCTAAGCAAAAACCATTTTCACTATATCTCGAACAGAGAAACAGTGAAATGACAGAAAACATCTCCCATTGTGTTCTAGAGGCCGCGGGCAGGTCTCCAGAATGTTTAGCAAGAAGCAAAGGAAACTTTTCCTAAACTCATTGCATGCGAAGTTTTCTGGGAATGGAAAAGGCAGGAGAGTGAAAACTACTGTTTTCTCTCAGTTTGCCAGCTGCTTACAAACTGGCAGTGTTCTGCAGCAATTACCTTTGCCGTGCGCTCTAGATAGTGCCTCTTGTCACCTACACCTGAGAAAACAACTTTTTCACCATATCTCGCAAGGAGAATCTTTGCTGTTCAAAAAACATCTCTATTCGTGTCCTAGAGGTTGCAGGCTGGTCTGCAGAGTGTTTTGCAAGAAGCAAAGGAGACTTGTCCAAAACTCCTACCATTCCAGTATCAATGTGAAGAGAAAAGGTAGGAGAGGGGAGAGGTACTGTTTTCTATCAGTTTGCAGGGTTCTTACACACTCCCAGTCTTGTGCAGCGATTAGCTTTGCAGAACACTATACCTTCGTCTCGGACTGCATCTTGTCGCCTACATCTAAGCAAAAAGCTTTTTCACTATGTCTCTCTAGGAGAAACTCTGTGTCTTAAGAAAACATCTCCCATCGTGTTCTAGAGGTTGTACGCATGTGTTCAGAGTGTTTCATAAGAAGAAAAAGAAAATTGTCCAAAATGTCTTCCTTTCGAATGTGACCGGGAATGGAACAGGCAAGAGAGTGGAAAGCTACTGTTTTCTCTCAGTTGCAAGCTGCTTACAAACTGGCAGTGTTCTGCAGCGATTAGCTTTGCCGTGCACTCTAGATAGTCCCTTTCCTCACCTACATCTGAGAAAACACTTTTTCACCATATCTCGCAAGGAGAATCTATGCCTGTTCGAAAACATCTCTATTCGTTTCCTAGAGGTTGCAGGCTGGTCTGCAGAGTGTTTTGCAAGAAGCAAAGGAAACTTGTCTAAAAACTCCTTCCATACCAGTATGAATGTGAAGGGAAAAGGCAGGAAAGAGGAATGGTACTGTTTTCTATCAGTTTGCAGGGTGCTTACACACTCCCAGCCTTGTGCAGCGTTTAGCTTTGCAGAACACTGTAACTTCGTCTCGGACTGCATCTTGTCGCCTACATCTAAGCAAAATGCTTTTTCACAATGTCTCGAACGAAGAAACTGCGACAATACAGAAAACATCCCCCATCGTGTTCTGAAAGCTGCAGGCAGGTCTGAAGAGTGTTTTACAAGAAGCAAAGAAAACTTGTCCAAAACTCATTCCATGCGAAGTGTTCTGGGAATGGAAAATGCAGGAGAGTGGAAAGCTACTGTTTTCTCTCAGTTTGCCAGCTGCTGACAAACTGGCAGTGTTCTGCAGCGATTACCTTTGCCATGCGCTCTAGATAGTGCCTCTTGTCACCTACACCTGAGAAAACAAGTTTTTCACCATATCTCGCAAGGAGAATCTTTGCCGTTTCAAAAAACATCTCTATTCGTGTCCTAGAGGTTGCAGGCTGGTCTGCAGAGTGTTTTGCAAGAAGGAAAGAAAACTTTTCCAAACTCCTTCCATGCGAATATTTCTGGGAATGGAAAAGGCAGGAGAGAGGAAAGATACTGTTTTCTATCAGTTTGCGGGGAGAGCACACATTCCCAAAATTGTGCAGTGATTAGAATTGCAGTGCACTCTAGACAGTGCCTCTGGTCACCTACAATTAAGCAAATACCTTTTAACTCTCTCGCCAGGAGAAACTGTGTCTCTTCAGAAAACATCTACTATCGTGGTATAGTGGTTGCATGCAGGTGTGCCGAGTGTTTCATAGAAGAAAAAGAAAGTTCTCCAAAACGTCTTCCTTTCGAATGTGACGGGGAATGGAAAAGGCAAGAGAGTGGAAAGCTACTGTTGATCTCAGTTTGCCAGCTGCTTACAACTGGCAGTGTTCTGCAGCGATTACCTTTGCCGTGCGCTCTAGATAGTGCCTCGTGTCACCTACACCTGAGAAAACAACTTTTTCACCATATCTCGCAAGGAGAATCTTTGCCTGTTCAAAAAACATCTCTATTAGCGTCCTAGATGTTGCAGGCTGGTCTGCAGAGTGTTTTGCAAGAAGCAAAGGAAACTTGTCCAAAACTCCTTCCATTCCAGTATGAATGTGAAGGAAAAAGGCAGGAGAGGGGAAAGGTACTGTTTTCTATCAGTTTGCAGGGTGCTTACACATTCCCAGTCTTGTGCAGCGATTGGCTTTGCAGAACACTGTAACTTGGTCTCAGAGTACATCTTGTTGCCTACATCTAAGGAAAAAGCTTTTTTTCTATGTCTCTAGCGGAGAAACTGTGACAATACAGAAAACATCTACCATCGTGTTCTAGAGGTCGCAGGCAGCTCTGCAGAGTGTTTTGCAAGAAGCAAAGAAAACTTTTCCACAACTCCTTCCATTCCAGTATGAATGAGAAGGGAAAAGGCAGGAGAAGGGAAAGGTACTGTTTTCTATCAGTTTGCAGGGTACTTACACATTCCAAGTCTTGTGCAGCGATTGGCTTTGCAGAACACTGTAACTTCGTCTCAGAGTACATCTTGTTGCCTACATCTAAGGAAAAAGCTTTTTTTCTATGTCTCTAGCGGAGAAACTGTGACAATACATAAAACATCTACCATCATGTTCTAGAGGTCGCAGGCAGCTCTGCAGAGTGTTTTGCAAGAAGCAAAGAAAACTTTTCCACAACTCCTTCCATTCCAGTATGAATGAGAAGGGAAAAGGCAGGAGAAGGGAAAGGTACTGTTTTCTATCAGTTTGCAGGGTGCTTACACACTCCCAGTCTTGTGCAGCAATTAGCTTTGCAGAACACTCTAACTTCGTCTCGGACTGCTTCTTTTCGCCTACATCTAAGAAAAAAGCTTTTTCACTAAGTCTCAAACGGAAAAACTCTGACAATACAGAAAACATCTCTCAGCGTGTTCTAAAACTGCAGGCAGGTCTCTAGAATGTTTTGCAAGAAGCAAAGGAAACTTTTCCAAAACTCCTTCAATGCAAATATTTCTGGGAATGGAAAAGGCAGGAGAGTGAAAACTACTGTTTTCTCTCAGTTTGCCAGCTGCTTACAAACTGGCAGTGTTCTGCAGCGATTATCTTTGCCGTGCGCTCTAGATAGTGCCTCTTGTCACCTACACCTGAGAAAACAACTTTTTCACCATATCTCACAAGGAGTATCTTTGCCTGTTCAAAAAACATCTCTATTAGTGTCCTTGAGGTTGCAGGCTGGTCTGCAGAGTGTTTTGCAAGAAGCTAAGGAAACTTGTCCAAAACTCCTTCAATGCAAATATTTCTGGGTATGGAAAAGGCAGGAGAGTGAAAACTACTGTTTTCTCTCAGTTTGCCAGCTGCTTACAAACTGGCAGTGTTCTGCAGCGATTATCTTTGCCGTGCGCTCTAGATAGTGCCTCTTGTCACCTACACCTGAGAAAACAACTTTTTCACCATATCTCACAAGGAGAATCTTTGCCTGTTCAAAAAACATCTCTATTAGTGTCCTTCAGGTTGCAGGCTGGTCTGCAGAGTGTTTTGCAAGAAGCAAAGGAAACTTGTCCAAAACTCCTTCCATTCCAGTATGAATGTGAAGGGAAAAGGCAGGAGAGGGGAAAGGTACTGTTTTCTATCTGTTTGTAAGGTGCTTACACATTCCAAGTCTTGTGCAGCGATTGGCTTTGCAGAACACTGTAACTTCGTCTCAGAGTACATCTTCTTGCCTACATCTAAGCAAAAACCATTTTCACTATATCTCGAGCTGAGAAACAGTGAAATGACAGAAAACATCTCCCATTGTGTTCTAGAGGCTGCGGGCAAGTCTGCAGAATGTTTGCAAGAAGCAAAGGAAACTTGTCCAAAACTCCTTCCATTCCAGTATGAATGTGAAGGGAAAAGGCAGGAAAGGGGAATGGTACTGTTTTCTATCAGTTTGCAGGGTGCTTACACACTCCCAGCCTTGTGCAGCGTTTAGCTTTTCAGAACACTGTAACTTCGCCTCAGACTGCTTCTTGTCGCCTACATCTAAGCAAAAACCATTTTTCACTATGTCTCCGACAGAGAAACTGTGACAATACAGAAAACATCTCCCATCGTGTTCTAGAGGCTGCAGGCAGGTCTGCAGAGTGTTTTGCAAGAAGCAAAGGAAACTTGTCCAAAACTCCTTCCATGCGAATATTTCTTGGAATGGAAAAGGCAGGAGAGTGGAACGGTACTGTTTTCTATCAGTTTGCAGGGTGCTTACACACTCCTAGTCTTGTTCAGCGATTAGCTTTGCAATACACTGTAACTTCGTCTCGGACTGCATCTTGTCGCCTACATCTAAGCAAAAACCTTTTTTTCTATGTATCGAACGGAGAAACTGTGACAATACAGAAAACATCTCCCCTCGTGTTCTAAAAGCTGTAGGTAGGTCTGCAGAGTGTTTTTCAAGAAGCAAAGAAAACTTGTCCAAACCTCATTCCTTGCGAAGTTTTCTGGGAATGAAAGGGCAGGAGAGTGGAAAGCTACTGTTTTCTCTCAGTTTGCAAACTGCTTACAAACTGGCAGTGTTCTGCAGCGATTACCTTTGCCGTGCACTCTAGATAGTCCCTTTCCTCACCTACATCTGAGAAAACAACTTTTTCACCATATCTCGCAAGGAGAATCTATGCCTGTTTGAAAACATCTCTATTCGTTTCCTAGAGGTTGCAGGCTGGTCTGCAGAGTGTTTTGCAAGAAGCAAAGGAAACTTGTCTAAAACTCCTTCCATACCAGTATGAATGTGAAGGGAAAAGGCAGGAAAGAGGAATGGTACTGTTTTCTATCAGTTTGCAGGGTGCTTACACACTCCCAGCCTTGTGCAGCGTTTAGCTTTGCAGAACACTGTAACTTCGTCTCGGACTGCATCTTGTCGCCTACATCTAAGCAAAAAGCTTTTTCACAATGTCTCGAACGAAGAAACTGCGACAATACAGAAAACATCCCCCATCGTGTTCTGAAAGCTGCAGGCAGGTCTGAAGAGTGTTTTACAAGAAGCAAAGAAAACTTGTCCAAAACTCATTCCATGCGAAGTGTTCTGGGAATGGAAAATTCAGGAGAGTGGAAAGCTACTGTTTTCTCTCAGTTTGCCAGCTGCTGACAAACTGGCAGTGTTCTGCAGCGATTACCTTTGCCATGCGCTCTAGATAGTGCCTCTTGTCACCTACACCTGAGAAAACAACTTTTTCACCATATCTCGCAAGGAGAATCTTTGCCGTTTCAAAAAACATCTCTATTCGTGTCCTTGAGGTTGCAGGCTGGTCTGCAGAGTGTTTTGCAAGAAGGAAAGAAAACTTTTCCAAAACTCCTTCCATGCGAATATTTCTGGGAATGGAAAAGGCAGGAGAGAGGAAAGATACTGTTTTCTATCAGTTTGCGGGGAGAGCACACATTCCCAAAATTGTGCAGTGATTAGAATTGCAGTGCACTCTAGACAGTGCCTCTGGTCACCTACAATTAAGCAAATACCTTTTAACTCTCTCGCCAGGAGAAACTGTGTCTCTTCAGAAAACATCTCCTATCGTGGTATAGTGGTTGCATGCAGGTGTGCCGAGTGTTTCATAGAATAAAAAGAAAGTTCTCCAAAACGTCTTCCTTTCGAATGTGACTGGGAATGGAAAAGGCAAGAGAGTGGAAAGCTACTGTTTGATCTCAGTTTGCCAGCTGCTTACAAACTGGCAGTGTTCTGCAGCGATTACCTTTGCCGTGCGCTCTAGATAGTGCCTCGTGTCACCTACACCTGAGAAAACAACTTTTTCACCATATCTCGCAAGGAGAATCTTTGCCTGTTCAAAAAACATCTCTATTAGCGTCCTAGATGTTGCAGGCTGGTCTGCAGAGTGTTTTGCAAGAAGCAAAGGAAACTTGTCCAAAACTCCTTCCATTCCAGTATGAATGTGAAGGGAAAAGGCAGGAGAGGGGAAAGGTACTGTTTTCTATCAGTTTGCAGGGTGCTTACACATTCCCAGTCTTGTGCAGCGATTGGCTTTGCAGAACACTGTAACTTCGTCTCAGAGTACATCTTGTTGCCTACATCTAAGGAAAAAGCTTTTTTTCTATGTCTCTAGCGGAGAAACTGTGACAATACATAAAACATCTACCATCGTGTTCTAGAGGTCGCAGGCAGCTCTGCAGAGTGTTTTGCAAGAAGCAAAGAAAACTTTTCCACAACTCCTTCCATTCCAGTATGAATGAGAAGGGAAAAGGCAGGAGAAGGGAAAGGTACTGTTTTCTATCAGTTTGCAGGGTGCTTACACACTCCCAGTCTTGTGCAGCGATAAGCTTTGCAGAACACTCTAACTTTGTCTCGGACTGCTTCTTTTCGCCTACATCTAAGAAAAAAGCTTTTTCACTAAGTCTCAAACGGAAAAACTCTGACAATACAGAAAACATCTCTCATCGTGTTCTAAAACTGCAGGCAGGTTTCTAGAATGTTTTGCAAGAAGCAAAGGAAACTTTTCCAAAACTCCTTCAATGCAAATATTTCTTGGAATGGAAAAGGCAGGAGAGTGAAAACTACTGTTTTCTCTCAGTTTGCAAGCTGCTTACAAACTGGCAGTGTTCTGCAGCGATTACCTTTGCCGTGCGCTCTAGATAGTGCCTCTTGTCCCCTACACCTGGGAAAACAACTTTTTCACCATAACCTGCAAGGAGAATCATTGCCTGTTCTAAAAACATGTCTATTCGTGTCCTAGAGGTTGCAGGCTGGTCTGCAGAGTGTTTTGCAAGAAGCAAAGGAAACTTGTCCAAAACTGCTTCCATACCAGTATGAATGTGAAGAGAAAAGGCAGGAGAGGGGAAAGGTACTGTTTTCTATCAGTTTGAAGGGTGCTTACACACTCCCAGTCTTGTGCAACGATTAGCTTTGCAGAACACTTTAACTTGGTCTCGGACTGCTTCTTGTCGCCTACATCTAAGCAAAAACCATTTTCACTATATCTCGAACTGAGAAACAGTGAAATGACAGAAAACATCTCCCATTGTGTTCTAGAGGCCGCGGGCAGGTCTCCAGAATGTTTAGCAAGAAGCAAAGGAAACTTTTCCTAAACTCATTGCATGCGAAGTTTTCTGGGAATGGAAAAGGCAGGAGAGTGAAAACTACTGTTTTCTCTCAGTTTGCCAGCTGCTTACAAACTGGCAGTGTTCTGCAGCAATTACCTTTGCCGTGCGCTCTAGATAGTGCCTCGTGTCACCTACACCTGAGAAAACAACTTTTTCACCATATCTCGCAAGGAGAATCTTTGCCTGTTCAAAAAACATCTCTATTAGCGTCCTAGATGTTGCAGGCTGGTCAGCAGAGTGTTTTGCAAGAAGCAAAGGAAACTTGTCCAAAACTCCTTCCATTCCAGTATGAATGTGAAGAGAAAAGGCAGGAGAGGGGAATGGTACTGTTTTCTATCAGTTTGCAGGGTGCTTACACATTCCCAGTCTTGTGCAGCGATTGGCTTTGCAGAACACTGTAACTTCGTCTCAGAGTACATCTTGTTGCCTACATCTAAGGAAAAAGCTTTTTTTCTATGTCTCTAGCGGAGAAACTGTGACAATACATAAAACATCTACCATCGTGTTCTAGAGGTCGCAGAAAGCTCTGCAGAGTGTTTTGCAAGAAGCAAAGAAAACTTTTCCAAAACTCCTTCCATTGCAGTATGAATGTGAAGGGAAAAGGCAGGAGAAGGGAAAGGTACTGTTTTCTATCAGTTTGCAGGGTGCTTACACACTCCCAGTCTTGTGCAGCGATAAGCTTTGCAGAACACTCTAACTTCGTCTCGGACTGCTTCTTTTCGCCTACATCTAAGAAAAAAGCTTTTTCACTAAGTCTCAAACGGAAAAACTCTGACAATACAGAAAACATCTCTCAGCGTGTTCTAAAACTGCAGGCAGGTCTCTAGAATGTTTTGCAAGAAGCAAAGGAAACTTTTCCAAAACTCCTTCAATGCAAATATTTCTGGGAATGGAAAAGGACGGAGAGTGAAAACTACTGTTTTCTCTCAGTTTGCCAGCTGCTTACAAACTGGCAGTGTTCTGCAGCGATTATCTTTGCCGTGCGCTCTAGATAGTGCCTCTTGTCACCTACACCTGAGAAAACAACTTTTTCACTGTATCTCACAAGGAGAATCTTTGCCATTTCAAAAAACATCTCTATTAGTGTCCTTGAGGTTGCAGGCTGGTCTGCAGAGTGTTTTGCAAGAAGCAAAGGAAACTTGTCCAAAACTCCTTCCATTCCAGTTTTAATGTGAAGGGAAAAGGCAGGAGAGGGGAAAGGTACTGTTTTCTATCTGTTTGTAAGGTGCTTACACCTTCCAAGTCTTGTGCAGCGATTGGCTTTGCAGAACACTGTAACTTCGTCTCAGAGTACATCTTCTTGCCTACATCTAAGCAAAAACCATTTTCACTATATCTCGAGCTGAGAAACAGTGAAATGACAGAAAACATCTCCCATTGTGTTCTAGAGGCTGCGGGCAAGTCTGCAGAATGTTTTGCAAGAAGCAAAGGAAACTTGTCCAAAACTCCTTCCATACCAGTATGAATGTGAAGGGAAAAGGCAGGAAAGGGGAATGGTACTGTTTTCTATCAGTTTGCAGGGTGCTTACACACTCCCAGCCTTGTGCAGCGTTTAGCTTTTCAGAACACTGTAACTTCGCCTCAGACTGCTTCTTGTCGCCTACATCTAAGCAAAAAGACTTTTCACTATGTCTCCGACAGAGAAACTGTGACAATACAGAAAACATCTCCCATCGTGTTCTAGAGGCTGCAGGCAGGTCTGCAGAGTGTTTTGCAAGAAGCAAAGGAAACTTGTCCAAAACTCCTTCCATGCGAATATTTCTTGGAATGGAAAAGGCAGGAGAGTGGAACGGTACTGTTTTCTATCAGTTTGCAGGGTGCTTACACACTCCTAGTCTTGTTCAGCGATTAGCTTTGCAATACACTGTAACTTCGTCTCGGACTGCATCTTGTCGCCTACATCTAAGCAAAAACCTTTTTTTCTATGTATCGAACGGAGAAACTGTGACAATACAGAAAACATCTCCCCTCGTGTTCTAAAAGCTGTAGGTAGGTCTGCAGAGTGTTTTTCAAGAAGCAAAGAAAACTTGTCCAAACCTCATTCCTTGCGAAGTTTTCTGGGAATGAAAGGGCAGGAGAGTGGAAAGCTACTGTTTTCTCTCAGTTTGCAAACTGCTTACAAACTGGCAGTGTTCTGCAGCGATTACCTTTGCCGTGCACTCTAGATAGTCCCTTTCCTCACCTACATCTGAGAAAACAACTTTTTCACCATATCTCGCAAGGAGAATCTATGCCTGTTTGAAAACATCTCTATTCGTTTCCTAGAGGTTGCAGGCTGGTCTGCAGAGTGTTTTGCAAGAAGCAAAGGAAACTTGTCTAAAACTCCTTCCATACCAGTATGAATGTGAAGGGAAAAGGCAGGAAAGAGGAATGGTACTGTTTTCTATCAGTTTGCAGGGTGCTTACACACTCCCAGTCTTGTGCAGCGATTAGCTTTGCAGAACACTGTAACTTCGTCTCGGACTGCATCTTGTCGCCTACATCTAAGCAAAAAGCTTTTTCACAATGTCTCGAACGAAGAAACTGCGACAATACAGAAAACAACCCCATCGTGTTCTGAAAGCTGCAGGCAGGTCTGAAGAGTGTTTTACAAGAAGCAAAGAAAACTTGTCCAAAACTCATTCCATGCGAAGTGTTCTGGGAATGGAAAATTCAGGAGAGTGGAAAGCTACTGTTTTCTCTCAGTTTGCCAGCTGCTGACAAACTGGCAGTGTTCTGCAGCGATTACCTTTGCCATGCGCTCTAGATAGTGCCTCTTGTCACCTACACCTGAGAAAACAACTTTTTCACCATATCTCGCAAGGAGAATCTTTGCCGTTTCAAAAAACATCTCTATTCGTGTCCTTGAGGTTGCAGGCTGGTCTGCAGAGTGTTTTGCAAGAAGGAAAGAAAACTTTTCCAAAACTCCTTCCATGCGAATATTTCTGGGAATGGAAAAGGCAGGAGAGAGGAAAGATACTGTTTTCTATCAGTTTGCGGGGAGAGCACACATTCCCAAAATTGTGCAGTGATTAGAATTGCAGTGCACTCTAGACAGTGCCTCTGGTCACCTACAATTAAGCAAATACCTTTTAACTCTCTCGCCAGGAGAAACTGTGTCTCTTCAGAAAACATCTCCTATCGTGATCTAGGGGTTGCATGCAGGTGTGCCGAGTGTTTCATAGAAGAAAAAGAAAGTTGTCCAAAACGTCTTCCTTTCGAATGTGACGGGGAATGGAAAAGGCAAGAGAGTGGAAAGCTACTGTTTGATCTCAGTTTGCCAGCTGCTTACAAACTGGCAGTGTTCTGCAGCGATTACCTTTGCCGTGCGCTCTAGATAGTGCCTCGTGTCACCTACACCTGAGAAAACAACTTTTTCACCATATCTCGCAAGGAGAATCTTTGCCTGTACAAAAAACATCTCTATTAGCGTCCTAGATGTTGCAGGCTGGTCTGCAGAGTGTTTTGCAAGAAGCAAAGGAAACTTGTCCAAAACTCCTTCCATTCCAGTATGAATGTGAAGGGAAAAGGCAGGAGAGGGGAAAGGTACTGTTTTCTATCAGTTTGCAGGGTGCTTACACATTCCCAGTCTTGTGCAGCGATTGGCTTTGCAGAACACTATAACTTCGTCTCAGAGTACATCTTGTTGCCTACATCTAAGGAAAAAGCTTTTTTTCTATGTCTCTAGCGGAGAAACTGTGACAATACATAAAACATCTACCATCGTGTTCTAGAGGTCGCAGGCAGCTCTGCAGAGTGTTTTGCAAGAAGCAAAGAAAACTTTTCCACAACTCCTTCCATTCCAGTATGAATGAGAAGGGAAAAGGCAGGAGAAGGGAAAGGTACTGTTTTCTATCAGTTTGCAGGGTGCTTACACACTCCCAGTCTTGTGCAGCGATAAGCTTTGCAGAACACTCTAACTTTGTCTCGGACTGCTTCTTTTCGCCTACATCTAAGAAAAAAGCTTTTTCACTAAGTCTCAAACGGAAAAACTCTGACAATACAGAAAACATCTCTCATCGTGTTCTAAAACTGCAGGCAGGTTTCTAGAATGTTTTGCAAGAAGCAAAGGAAACTTTTCCAAAACTCCTTCAATGCAAATATTTCTTGGAATGGAAAAGGCAGGAGAGTGAAAACTACTGTTTTCTCTCAGTTTGCAAGCTGCTTACAAACTGGCAGTGTTCTGCAGCGATTACCTTTGCCGTGCGCTCTAGATAGTGCCTCTTGTCCCCTACACCTGGGAAAACAACTTTTTCACCATAACCTGCAAGGAGAATCATTGCCTGTTCTAAAAACATGTCTATTCGTGTCCTAGAGGTTGCAGGCTGGTCTGCAGAGTGTTTTGCAAGAAGCAAAGGAAACTTGTCCAAAACTCCTTCCATACCAGTATGAATGTGAAGAGAAAAGGCAGGAGAGGGGAAAGGTACTGTTTTCTATCAGTTTGAAGGGTGCTTACACACTCCCAGTCTTGTGCAACGATTAGCTTTGCAGAACACTTTAACTTGGTCTCGGACTGCTTCTTGTCGCCTACATCTAAGCAAAAACCATTTTCACTATATCTCGAACAGAGAAACAGTGAAATGACAGAAAACATCTCCCATTGTGTTCTAGAGGCCGCGGGCAGGTCTCCAGAATGTTTAGCAAGAAGCAAAGGAAACTTTTCCTAAACTCATTGCATGCGAAGTTTTCTGGGAATGGAAAAGGCAGGAGAGTGAAAACTACTGTTTTCTCTCAGTTTGCCAGCTGCTTACAAACTGGCAGTGTTCTGCAGCAATTACCTTTGCCGTGCGCTCTAGATAGTGCCTCTTGTCACCTACACCTGAGAAAACAACTTTTTCACCATATCTCGCAAGGAGAATCTTTGCTGTTCAAAAAACATCTCTATTCGTGTCCTTGAGGTTGCAGGCTGGTCTGCAGAGTGTTTTGCAAGAAGCAAAGGAAACTTGTCCAAAACTCCTACCATTCCAGTATCAATGTGAAGAGAAAAGGCAGGAGAGGGGAAAGGTACTGTTTTCTATCAGTTTGCAGGGTTCTTACACACTCCCAGTCTTGTGCAGCGATTAGCTTTGCAGAACACTGTACCTTCGTCTCGGACTGCATCTTGTCGCCTACATCTAAGCAAAAACCTTTTTCACTATGTCTCTCTAGGAGAAACTCTGTGTCTTAAGAAAACATCTCCCATCGTGTTCTAGAGGTTGTACGCATGTGTTCAGAGTGTTTCATAAGAAGAAAAAGAAAATTGTCCAAAATGTCTTCCTTTCGAATGTGACCGGGAATGGAACAGGCAAGAGAGTGGAAAGCTACTGTTTTCTCTCAGTTTGCAAGCTGCTTACAAACTGGCAGTGTTCTGCAGCGATTAGCTTTGCCGTGCACTCTAGATAGTCCCTTTCCTCACCTACATCTGAGAAAACAACTTTTTCACCATATCTCGCAAGGAGAATCTATGCCTGTTCGAAAACATCGCTATTCGTTTCCTAGAGGTTGCAGGCTGGTCTGCAGAGTGTTTTGCAAGAAGCAAAGGAAACTTGTCTAAAACTCCTTCCATACCAGTATGAATGTGAAGGGAAAAGGCAGGAAAGAGGAATGGTACTGTTTTCTATCAGTTTGCAGGGTGCTTACACACTCCCAGCCTTGTGCAGCGTTTAGCTTTTCAGAACACTCTAACTTCGCCTCAGACTGCTTCTTGTCGCCTACATCTAAGCAAAAAGATTTTTCACTATGTCTCCGACAGAGAAACTGTGACAATACAGAAAACATCTCCCATCGTGTTCTAGAGGCTGCAGGCAGGTCTGCAGAGTGTTTTGCAAGAAGCAAAGGAAACTTGTCCAAAACTCCTTCCATGCGAATATTTCTTGGAAGGGAAAAGGCAGGAGAGTGGAACGATACTGTTTTCTATCAGTTTGCAGGGTGCTTACACACTCCTATTCTTGTTCAGCGATTAGCTTTGCAGAACACTGTAACTTCGTCTCGGAATGCATCTTGTCGCCTACATCTAAGCAAAAACATTTTTTTCTATGTATCGAACGGAGAAACTGTGACAATACAGAAATCATCTCCCATCGTGTTCTAAAAGCTGCAGGTAGGTCTGCAGAGTGTTTTGCAAGAAGCAAAGAAAACTTGTCCAAACCTCATTCCTTGCGAAGTGTTCTGGGAATGAAAGGGCAGGAGAGTGGAAAGCTACTGTTTTCTCTCAGTTTGCCAGCTGCTGACAAACTGGCAGTGTTCTGCAGCGATTACCTTTGCCGTGCGCTCTAGATAGTGCCTCTTGTCACCTACACCTGAGAAAACAACTTTTTCACCATATCTCGCAAGTAGAATCTTTGCCGTTTCAAAAAACATCTCTATTCGTGTCCTAGATGTTGCAGGCTGGTCTGCAGAGTGTTTTGCAAGAAGGAAAGAAAACTTTTCCAAAACTCCTTCCATGCGAATATTTCTGGGAATGGAAAAGGCAGGAGAGAGGAAAGATACTGTTTTCTGTCAGTTTGCGGGGAGAGCACACATTCCCAAAATTGTGCAGTGATTAGAATTGCAGTGCACTCTAGACAGTGCCTCTGGTCACCTACAGTTAAGCAAATACCTTTTAACTCTCTCGCCAGGAGAAACTGTGTCTCTTCAGAAAACATCTCCTATCGTGATCTAGGGGTTGCATGCAGGTGTGCCGAGTGTTTCATAGAAGAAAAAGAAAGTTGTCCAAAACGTCTTCCTTTCGAATGTGACGGGGAATGGAAAAGGCAAGAGAGTGGAAAGCTACTGTTTGATCTCAGTTTGCCAGCTGCTTACAAACTGGCAGTGTTCTGCAGCGATTACCTTTGCCGTGCGCTCTAGATAGTGCCTCGTGTCACCTACACCTGAGAAAACAACTTTTTCACCATATCTCACAAGGAGAATCTTTGCCTGTTCAAAAAACATCTCTATTAGCGTCCTAGATGTTGCAGGCTGGTCTGCAGAGTGTTTTGCAAGAAGCAAAGGAAACTTGTCCAAAACTCCTTCCATTCCAGTATGAATGTGAAGGAAAAAGGCAGGAGAGGGGAAAGGTACTGTTTTCTATCAGTTTGCAGGGTGCTTACACATTCCCAGTCTTGTGCAGCGATTGGCTTTGCAGAACACTGTAACTTCGTCTCAGAGTACATCTTGTTGCCTACATCTAAGGAAAAAGCTTTTTTTCTATGTCTCTAGCGGAGAAACTGTGACAATACATAAAACATCTACCATCGTGTTCTAGAGGTCGCAGGCAGCTCTGCAGAGTGTATTGCAAGAAGCAAAGAAAACTTTTCCAAAACTCCTTCCATTTCAGTATGAATGAGAAGGGAAAAGGCAGGAGAAGGGAAAGGTACTGTTTTCTATCAGTTTGCAGGGTGCTTACACACTCCCAGTCTTGTGCAGCGATAAGCTTTGCAGAACACTCTAACTTCGTCTCGGACTGCTTCTTTTCGCCTACATCTAAGAAAAAAGCTTTTTCACTAAGTCTCAAACGGAAAAACTCTGACAATACAGAAAACAACTCTCATCGTGTTCTAAAACTGCAGGCAGGTCTCTAGAATGTTTCGCAAGAAGCAAAGGAAACTTTTCCAAACCTCCTTCAATGCAAATATTTCTGGGAATGGAAAAGGCAGGAGAGTGAAAACTACTGTTTTCTCTCAGTTTGCCAGCTGCTTACAAACTGGCAGTGTTCTGCAGCGATTATCTTTGCCGTGCGCTCTAGATAGTGCCTCTTGTCACCTACACCTGAGAAAACAACTTTTTCACCATATCTCACAAGGAGAATCTTTGCCTGTTCAAAAAACATCTCTATTAGTGTCCTAGAGGTTGCAGGCTGGTCTGCAGAGTGTTTTGCAAGAAGCTAAGGAAACTTGTCCAAAACTACTTCCATTCCAGTATGAATGTGAAGGGAAAAGGCAGGAGAGGGGAAAGGTACTGTTTTCTATCAGTTTGCAGGGTGCTTACACACTCCCAGTCTTGTGCAGCGATTCGCTTTGCAAAACACTTTAACTTCGCCTCGGAGTGCTTCTTGTCGCCTACATCTAAGCAAAAACCATTTTCACAATATCTCGAACTGAGAAACAGTGAAATGACAGAAAACATCTCCCATTGTGTTCTAGAGGCTGTGGGCAAGTCTGCAGAATGTTTTGCAAGAAGCAAAGAAAACTTGTCCAAAACTCCTTCCATACCAGTATGAATGTGAAGAGAAAAGGCAGGAGAGGGGAAAGGTGCTGTTTTCTATCAGTTTGCAGGGTGCTTACACACTCCCAGTCTTGTGCAACGATGAGCTTTGCAGAACATTTTAACTTCGTCTCGGACTGCTTCTTGTCGCCTACATCTAAGCAAAAACCATTTTCACTATATCTCGAACAGAGAAACAGTGAAATGACAGAAAACATCTCCCATTGTGTTCTAGAGGCCGCGGGCAGGTCTCCAGAATGTTTAGCAAGAAGCAAAGGAAACTTTTCCTAAACTCATTGCATGCGAAGTTTTCTGGGAATGGAAAAGGCAGGAGAGTGAAAACTACTGTTTTCTCTCAGTTTGCCAGCTGCTTACAAACTGGCAGTGTTCTGCAGCAATTACCTTTGCCGTGCGCTCTAGATAGTGCCTCTTGTCACCTACACCTGAGAAAACAACTTTTTCACCATATCTCGCAAGGAGAATCTTTGCCGTTTCAAAAAACATCTCTATTCGTGTCCTAGAGTTTGCAGGCTGGTCTGCAGAGTGTTTTGCAAGAAGCAAAGGAAACTTGTCCAAAACTCCTTCCATTCCAGTATGAATGTGAAGGGAAAAGGCAGGAGAGGGGAAAGGTACTGTTTTCTATCAGTTTGAAGGGTGCTTACACATTCCCAGTCTTTTGCAGCGATTGGCTTTGCAGAACACTGTAACTTCGTCTCAGAGTACATCTTGTTGCCTACATCTAAGGAAAAAGCTTTTTTTCTATGTCTCTAGCGGAGAAACTGTGACAATACATAAAACATCTACAATCGTGTTCTAGAGGTCGCAGACAGCTCTGCAGAGTGTTTTGCAAGAAGCAAAGAAAACTTTTCCAAAACTCCTTCCATTGCAGTATGAATGTGAAGGGAAAAGGCAGGAGAAGGGAAAGGTACTGTTTTCTATCAGTTTGCAGGGTGCTTACACACTCCCAGTCTTGTGCAGCGATAAGCTTTGCAGAACACTCTAACTTCGTCTCGGACTGCTTCTTTTCGCCTACATCTAAGAAAAAAGCTTTTTCACTATGTCTCAAACGGAGAAACTCTGACAATACAGAAAACATCTCTCATCGTGTTCTAAAACTGCAGGCAGGTCTCTAGAATGTTTTGCAAGAAGCAAAGGAAACTTTTCCAAAACTCCTTCAATGCAAATATTTCTGGGAATGGAAAGGCAGGAGAGTGAAAACTACTCTTTTCTCTCAGTTTGCCAGCTGCTTACAAACTGGCAGTGTTCTGCAGCGATTACCTTTGCCGTGCGCTCTAGATAGTGCCTCTTGTCACCTACACCTGAAGAAAACAACTTTTTCACCATATCTCGCAAGGAGAATCTTTGCCTGTTCAAAAAACATCTCTATTCGTGTCCTAGAGGTTGCAGGCTGGTCTGCAGAGTGTTTTGCAAGAAGCAAAGGAGACTTGTCCAAAACTCCTACCATTCCAGTATCAATGTGAAGAGAAAAGGTAGGAGAGGGGAGAGGTACTGTTTTCTATCAGTTTGCAGGGTTCTTACACACTCCCAGTCTGGTGCAGCGATTAGCTTTGCAGAAGACTGTACCTTCGTCTCGGACTGCATCTTGTCGCCTACATCTAAGCAAAAAGCTTTTTCACTATGTCTCTCTAGGAGAAACTCTGTGTCTTAAGAAAACATCTCCCATCGTGTTCTAGAGGTTGTACGCATGTGTTCAGAGTGTTTCATAAGAAGAAAAAGAAAATTGTCCAAAATGTCTTCCTTTCGAATGTGACCGGGAATGGAAAAGGCAAGAGTGTGAAAACCTACTGTTTTCTCTCAGTTTGCAAGCTGCTTACAAACTGGCAGTGTTCTGCAGCGATTACCTTTGCCGTGCACTCTAGATAGTCCCTTTCCTCACCTACATCTGAGAAAACAACTTTTTCAACATATCTCGCAAGGAGAATCTATGCCTGTTCGAAAATATCTCTATTCGTTTCCTAGAGGTTGTAGGCTGGTCTGCAGAGTGTTTTGCAAGAAGCAAAGGAAACTTGTCCAAAACTCCTTCCATACCAGTATGAATGTGAAGGGAAAAGGCAGGAAAGGAGAATGGTACTGTTTTCTATCAGTTTGCAGGGTGCTTACACACTCCCAGCCTTGTGCAGCGTTTAGCTTTTCAGAACACTCTAACTTCGCCTCAGACTGCTTCTTGTCGCCTACATCTAAGCAAAAAGATTTTTCACTATGTCTCGGACAGAGAAACTGTGACAATACAGAAAACATCTCCCATCGTGTTCTAGAGGCTGCAGGCAGGTCTGCAGAGTGTTTTGCAAGAAGCAAAGGAAACTTGTCCAAAACTCCTTCCATGCGAATATTTCTTGGAATGGAAAAGGCAGGAGAGTGGAACGATACTGTTTTCTATCAGTTTGCAGGGTGCTTACACACTCCTAGTCTTGTTCAGCGATTAGCTTTGCAGAACACTGTAACTTCGTCTCGGACTGCATCTTGTCGCCTACATCTAAGCAAAAACCTTTTTTTCTATGTATCGAACGGAGAAACTGTGACAATACAGAAAACATCTCCCATCGAGTTCTAAAAGCTGCAGGTAGGTCTGCAGAGAGTTTTGTAAGAAGCAAAGAAAACTTGTCCAAACCTCATTCCTTGCGAAGTTTTCTGGGAATGAAAGGGCAGGAGAGTGGAAAGCTACTGTTTTCTCTCAGTTTGCAAGCTGCTTACAAACTGGCAGTGTTCTGCAGCGATTACCTTTGCCGTGCACTCTAGATAGTGCCTCTCCTCACCTACATCTGAGAAAACTACTTTTTCACCATAACCTGCAAGGAGAATCATTGCCTGTTCTAAAAACATGTCTATTCGTGTCCTAGAGGTTGCAGGCAGGTCTGCAGCGTGTTTTGCAAGAAGCAAGGAAACTTGTCCAAAACTCCTTCTATTCCAGTTTTAATGTGAAGGGAAAAGGCTAGAGAGTGGAAAGGTACTGTTTTCTATCAGTTTGAAGGGTGCTTACACACTCCCAGTCTTGTGCAGCTATTAGCTTTGCAGAACAGTGTAACTTCGTCTCGGACTGCATCTTGTCGCCTACATCTAAGCAAAAAGCTTTTTCACAATGTCTCGAACGGAGAAACTGCGACA
Organism: Geothlypis trichas; assembly: GCA_009764595.1. Classification (NCBI taxonomy): domain Eukaryota; kingdom Metazoa; phylum Chordata; class Aves; order Passeriformes; family Parulidae; genus Geothlypis; species Geothlypis trichas. The sequence goes on from WSPJ01000095.1 coordinate 24,659, forward strand.
ATACAGAAAACATCTCCCATCGTGTTCTGAAAGCTGCAGGCAGGTCTGAAGAGTGTTTTACAAGAAGCAAAGAAAACTTGTCCAAAACTCATTCCATGCGAAGTGTTCTGGGAATGGAAAATGCAGGAGAGTGGAAAGCTACTGTTTTCTCTCAGTTTGCCAGCTGCTTACAAACTGGCAGTGTTCTGCAGCGATTATCTTTGCCGTGCGCTCTAGATAGTGCCTCTTGTCACCTACACCTGAGAAAACAACTTTTTCACCATATCACACAAGGAGAATCTTTGCCTGTTCAAAAAACATCTCTATTAGTGTCCTAGATGTTGCAGGCTGGTCTGCAGAGTGTTTTGCAAGAAGGAAAGAAAACTTTTCCAAAACTCCTTCCATGCGAATATTTCTGGGAATGGAAAAGGCAGGAGAGAGGAAAGATACTGTTTTCTATCAGTTTGCGGGGAGAGCACACATTCCCAAAATTGTGCAGTGATTAGAATTGCAGTGCACTCTAGATAGTGCCTCTGGTCACCTACAATTAAGCAAATACCTTTTAACTCTCTCGCCAGGAGAAACTGTGTCTCTTCACAAAACATCTCCTATCGTGATCTAGGGGTTGCATGCAGGTGTGCCGAGTGTTTCATAGAAGAAAAAGAAAGTTCTCCAAAACGTCTTCCTTTCGAATGTGACGGGGAATGGAAAAGGCAAGAGAGTGGAAAGCTACTGTTTGATCTCAGTTTGCCAGCTGCTTACAAACTGGCAGTGTTCTGCAGCGATTACCTTTGCCGTGCGCTCTAGATAGTGCCTCGTGTCACCTACACCTGAGAAAACAACTTTTTCACCATATCTCGCAAGGAGAATCTTTGCCTGTTCAAAAAACATCTCTATTAGCGTCCTAGATGTTGCAGGCTGGTCTGCAGAGTGTTTTGCAAGAAGCAAAGGAAACTTGTCCAAAACTCCTTCCATTCCAGTATGAATGTGAAGGAAAAAGGCAGGAGAGGGGAAAGGTACTGTTTTCTATCAGTTTGCAGGGTGCTTACACATTCCCAGTCTTGTGCAGCGATTGGCTTTGCAGAACACTGTAACTTCGTCTCAGAGTACATCTTGTTGCCTACATCTAAGGAAAAAGCTTTTTTTCTATGTCTCTAGCGGAGAAACTGTGACAATACATAAAACATCTACCATCGTGTTCTAGAGGTCGCAGGCAGCTCTGCAGAGTGTTTTGCAAGAAGCAAAGAAACTTTTCCACAACTCCTTCCATTCCAGTATGAATGAGAAGGGAAAAGGCAGGAGAAGGGAAAGGTACTGTTTTCTATCAGTTTGCAGGGTGCTTACACATTCCCAGTCTTGTGCAGCGATTGGCTTTGCAGAACACTGTAACTTCGTCTCAGAGTACATCTTGTTGCCTACATCTAAGGAAAAAGCTTTTTTTCTATGTCTCTAGCGGAGAAACTGTGACAATACATAAAACATCTACCATCGTGTTCTAGAGGTCGCAGAAAGCTCTGCAGAGTGTTTTGCAAGAAGCAAAGAAAACTTTTCCGCAACTCCTTCCATTCCAGTATGAATGAGAAGGGAAAAGGCAGGAGAAGGGAAAGGTACTGTTTTCTATCAGTTTGCAGGGTGCTTACACACTCCCAGTCTTGTGCAGCAATTAGCTTTGCAGAACACTCTAACTTCGTCTCGGACTGCTTCTTTTCGCCTACATCTAAGAAAAAAGCTTTTTCACTAAGTCTCAAACGGAAAAACTCTGACAATACAGAAAACATCTCTCAGCGTGTTCTAAAACTGCAGGCAGGTCTCTAGAATGTTTTGCAAGAAGCAAAGGAAACTATTCCAAAACTCCTTCAATGCAAATATTTCTGGGAATGGAAAAGGCAGGAGAGTGAAAACTACTGTTTTCTCTCAGTTTGCCAGCTGCTTACAAACTGGCAGTGTTCTGCAGCGATTATCTTTGCCGTGCGCTCTAGATAGTGCCTCTTGTCACCTACACCTGAGAAAACAACTTTTTCACCATATCTCACAAGGAGTATCTTTGCCTGTTCAAAAAACATCTCTATTAGTGTCCTTGAGGTTGCAGGCTGGTCTGCAGAGTGTTTTGCAAGAAGCTAAGGAAACTTGTCCAAAACTCCTTCCATTGCAGTATGAATGTGAAGGGAAAAGGCAGGAGAGGGGAAAGGTACTGTTTTCTATCAGTTTGCAGGGTGCTTACACACTCCCAGTCTTGTGCAGCGATTCGCTTTGCAAAACACTTTAACTTCGCCTCGGAGTGCTTCTTGTCGCCTACATCTAAGCAAAAACCATTTTCACAATATCTCGAACTGAGAAACAGTGAAATGACAGAAAACATCTCCCATTGTGTTCTAGAGGCTGTGGGCAAGTCTGCAGAACGTTTTGCAAGAAGCAAAGAAAACTTGTCCAAAACTCCTTCCATACCAGTATGAATGTGAAGAGAAAAGGCAGGAGAGGGGAAAGGTGCTGTTTTCTATCAGTTTGCAGGGTGCTTACACACTCCCAGTCTTGTGCAACGATTAGCTTTGCAGAACATTTTAACTTCGTCTCGGACTGCTTCTTGTCGCCTACATCTAAGCAAAAACCATTTTCACTATATCTCGAACAGAGAAACAGTGAAATGACGGAAAACATCTCCCATTGTGTTCTAGAGGCCGCGGGCAGGTCTCCAGAATGTTTAGCAAGAAGCAAAGGAAACTTTTCCTAAACTCATTGCATGCGAAGTTTTCTGGGAATGGAAAAGGCAGGAGAGTGAAAACTACTGTTTTCTCTCAGTTTGCCAGCTGCTTACAAACTGGCAGTGTTCTGCAGCAATTACCTTTGCCGTGCGCTCTAGATAGTGCCTCTTGTCACCTACACCTGAGAAAACAACTTTTTCACCATATCTCGCAAGGAGAATCTTTGCCGTTTCAAAAAACATCTCTATTCGTGTCCTAGAGGTTGCAGGCTGGTCTGCAGAGTGTTTTGCAAGAAGCAAAGGAAACTTGTCCAAAACTCCTTCCATTCCAGTATGAATGTGAAGGGAAAAGGCAGGAGAGGGGAAAGGTACTGTTTTCTATCAGTTTGAAGGGTGCTTACACATTCCCAGTCTTGTGCAGCGATTGGCTTTGCAGAACACTGTAACTTCGTCTCAGAGTACATCTTGTTGCCTACATCTAAGGAAAAAGCATTTTTTCTATGTCTCTAGCGGAGAAACTGTGACAATACAGAAAACATCTACCATCGTGTTCTAGAGGTCGCAGGACAGCTCTGCAGAGTGTTTTGCAAGAATCAAAGAAAACTTTTCCAAAACTCCTTCCATTGCCAGTATGAATGTGAAGGGAAAAGGCAGGAGAAGGGAAAGGTACTGTTTTCTATCAGTTTGCAGGGTGCTTACACACTCCCAGTCTTGTGCAGCGATAAGCTTTGCAGAACACTCTAACTTCGTCTCGGACTGCTTCTTTTCGCCTACATCTAAGAAAAAAGCTTTTTCACTATGTCTCAAACGGAGAAACTCTGACAATACAGAAAACATCTCTCATCGTGTTATAAAACTGCAGGCAGGTCTCTAGAATGTTTTGCAAGAAGCAAAGGAAACTTTTCCAAAACTCCTTCAATGCAAATATTTCTGGGAATGGAAGAGGCAGGAGAGTGAAAACTACTCTTTTCTCTCAGTTTGCCAGCTGCTTACAAACTGGCAGTGTTCTGCAGCGATTACCTTTGCCGTGCGCTCTAGATAGTGCCTCTTGTCACCTACACCTAAGAAAACAACTTTTTCACCATATCTCGCAAGGAGAATCTTTGCTGTTCAAAAAACATCTCTATTCGTGTCCTTGAGGTTGCAGGCTGGTCTGCAGAGTGTTTTGCAAGAAGCAAAGGAGAATTGTCCAAAACTCCTACCATTCCAGTATCAATGTGAAGAGAAAAGGTAGGAGAGGGGAGAGGTACTGTTTTCTATCAGTTTGCAGGGTTCTTACACACTCCCAGTCTTGTGCAGCGATTAGCTTTGCAGAACACTGTACCTTCGTCTCGGACTGCATCTTGTCGCCTACATCTAAGCAAAAAGCTTTTTCACTATGTCTCTCTAGGAGAAACTCTGTGTCTTAAGAAAACATCTCCCATCGTGTTCTAGAGGTTGTACGCATGTGTTCAGAGTGTTTCATAAGAAGAAAAAGAAAATTGTCCAAAATGTCTTCCTTTCGAATGTGACCGGGAATGGAAAAGGCAAGAGAGTGGAAAGCTACTGTTTTCTCTCAGTTTGCAAGCTGCTTACAAACTGGCAGTGTTCTGCAGCGATTACCTTTGCCGTGCACTCTAGATAGTCCCTTTCCTCACCTACATCTGAGAAAACAACTTTTTCACCATATCTCGCAAGGAGAATCTATGCCTGTTCGAAAACATCTCCATTCGTTTCCTAGAGGTTGCAGGCTGGTCTGCAGAGTGTTTTGCAAGAAGCAAAGGAAACTTGTCCAAAACTCCTTCCATACCAGTATGAATGTGAAGAGAAAAAGGCAGGAAAGAGGAATGGTACTGTTTTCTATCAGTTTGCAGGGTGCTTACACACTCCCAGCCTTGTGCAGCGTTTAGCTTTTCAGAACACTGTAACTTCGCCTCAGACTGCTTCTTGTCGCCTACATCTAAGAAAAAAGATTTTTCACTATGTCTCGGTCAGAGAAACTGTGACAATACAGAAAACATCTCCCATCGTGTTCTAGAGGCTGCAGGCAGGTCTGCAGAGTGTTTTGCAAGAAGCAAAGGAAACTTGTCCAAAACTCCTTCCATGCGAATATTTCTTGGAATGGAAAAGGCAGGAGAGTGGAACGATACTGTTTTCTATCAGTTTGCAGGGTGCTTACACACTCCTAGTCTTGTTCAGCGATTAGCTTTGCAGAACACTGTAACTTCGTCTCGGACTGCATCTTGTCGCCTACATCTAAGCAAAAACCTTTTTTTCTATGTATCGAACGGAGAAACTGTGACAATACAGAAAACATCTCCCATCGTGTTCTAAAAGCTGCAGGTAGGTCTGCAGAGAGTTTTGTAAGAAGCAAAGAAAACTTGTCCAAACCTCATTCCTTGCGAAGTTTTCTGGGAATGAAAGGGCAGGAGAGTGGAAAGCTACTGTTTTCTCTCAGTTTGCAAGCTGCTTACAAACTGGCAGTGTTCTGCAGCGATTACCTTTGCCGTGCACTCTAGGTAGTTCCTCTCCTCACCTACATCTGAGAAAACTACTTTTTCACCATAACCTGCAAGGAGAATCATTGCCTGTTCTAAAACATGTCTATTCGTGTCCTAGAGGTTGCAGGCAGGTCTGCAGCGTGTTTTGCAAGAAGCAAAGGAAACTTGTCCAAAACTCCTTCTATTCCAGTTTTAATGTGAAGGGAAAAGGCTAGAGAGGGAAAAGGTACTGTTTTCTATCAGTTTGAAGGGTGCTTACACACTCCCAGTCTTGTGCAGCTATTAGCTTTGCAGGAGAGTGTAACTTCGTCTCGGACTGCATCTTGTCGCCTACATCTAAGCAAAAAGCTTTTTCACAATGTCTCGAACGAAGAAACTGCGACAATACAGAAAACATCTCCCATCGTGTTCTGAAAGCTGCAGGCAGGTCTGAAGAGTGTTTTACAAGAAGCAAAGAAAACTTGTCCAAAACTCATTCCATGCGAAGTGTTCTGGGAATGGAAAATGCAGGAGTGTGGAAAGCTACTGTTTTCTCTCAGTTTTCCAGCTGCTTACAAACTGGCAGTGTTCTGCAGCGATTATCTTTGCCGTGCGCTCTAGATAGTGCCTCTTGTCACCTACACCTGAGAAAACAACTTTTTCACCATATCTCACAAGGAGAATCTTTGCCTGTTCAAAAAACATCTCTATTAGTGTCCTAGATGTTGCAGGCTGGTCTGCAGAGTGTTTTGCAAGAAGGCAAAGAAAACTTTTCCAAAACTCCTTCCATGCGAATATTTCTGGGAATGGAAAAGGCAGGAGAGAGGAAAGATACTGTTTTCTATCAGTTTGCGGGGAGAGCACACATTCCCAAAATTGTGCAGTGATTAGAATTGCAGTGCACTCTAGACTAGTGCCTCTGGTCACCTACAATTAAGCAAATACCTTTTAACTCTCTCGCCAGGAGAAACTGTGTCTCTTCAGAAAACATCTCCTATCGTGATCTAGGGGTTGCACTGCAGGAGTGCAGAGTGTTTCATAGAAGAAAAAGAAAGTTGTCCAAAACGTCTTCCTTTCGAATGTGACGGGGAATGGAAAAGGCAAGAGAGTGGAAAGCTACTGTTTGATCTCAGTTTGCCAGCTGCTTACAAACTGGCAGTGTTCTGCAGCGATTACCTTTGCCGTGCGCTCTAGATAGTGCCTCGTGCTCACCTACATCCTGAGAAAACAACTTTTTCACCATATCTCGCAAGGAGAATCTTTGCCTGTTCAAAAAACATCTCTATTAGCGTCCTAGATGTTGCAGGCTGGTCTGCAGAGTGTTTTGCAAGAAGCAAAGGAAATTTGTCCAAAACTCCTTCCATTCCAGTATGAATGTGAAGGAAAAAGGCAGGAGAGGGGAAAGGTACTGTTTTCTATCAGTTTGCAGGGTGCTTACACATTCCCAGTCTTGTGCAGCGATTGGCTTTGCAGAACACTGTAACTTCGTCTCAGAGTACATCTTGTTGCCTACATCTAAGGAAAAAGCTTTTTTCTATGTCTCTAGCGGAGAAACTGTGACAATACATAAAACATCTACCATCGTGTTCTAGAGGTCGCAGGCAGCTCTGCAGAGTGTTTTGCAAGAAGCAAAGAAAACTTTTCCACAACTCCTTCCATTCCAGTATGAATGAGAAGGGAAAAGGCAGGAGAAGGGAAAGGTACTGTTTTCTATCAGTTTGCAGGGTGCTTACACATTCCCAGTCTTGTGCAGCGATTGGCTTTGCAGAACACTGTAACTTCGTCTCAGAGTACATCTTGTTGCCTACATCTAAGGAAAAAGCTTTTTTTCTATGTCTCTAGCGGAGAAACTGTGACAATACATAAAACATCTACCATCGTGTTCTAGAGGTCGCAGGCAGCTCTGCAGAGTGTTTTGCAAGAAGCAAAGAAAACTTTTCCGCAACTCCTTCCATTCCAGTATGAATGAGAAGGGAAAAGGCAGGAGAAGGGAAAGGTACTGTTTTCTATCAGTTTGCAGGGTGCTTACACACTCCCAGTCTTGTGCAGCAATTAGCTTTGCAGAACACTCTAACTTCGTCTCGGACTGCTTCTTTTCGCCTACATCTAAGAAAAAAGCTTTTTCACTAAGTCTCAAACGGAAAAACTCTGACAATACAGAAAACATCTCTCAGCGTGTTCTAAAACTGCAGGCAGGTCTCTAGAATGTTTTGCAAGAAGCAAAGGAAACTATTCCAAAACTCCTTCAATGCAAATATTTCTGGGAATGGAAAAGGCAGGAGAGTGAAAACTACTGTTTTCTCTCAGTTTGCCAGCTGCTTACAAACTGGCAGTGTTCTGCAGCGATTATCTTTGCCGTGCGCTCTAGATAGTGCCTCTTGTCACCTACACCTGAGAAAACAACTTTTTCACCATATCTCACAAGGAGTATCTTTGCCTGTTCAAAAAACATCTCTATTAGTGTCCTTGAGGTTGCAGGCTGGTCTGCAGAGTGTTTTGCAAGAAGCTAAGGAAACTTGTCCAAAACTCCTTCCATACCAGTATGAATGTGAAGAGAAAAGGCAGGAGAGGGGAATGGTACTGTTTTCTATCAGTTTGAAGGGTGCTTACACACTCCCAGTCTTGTGCAACGATTAGCTTTGCAGAACACTTTAACTTGGTCTCGGACTGCTTCTTGTCGCCTACATCTAAGCAAAAACCATTTTCACTATATCTCGAACAGAGAAACAGTGAAATGACAGAAAACATCTCCCATTGTGTTCTAGAGGCCGCGGGCAGGTCTCCAGAATGTTTAGCAAGAAGCAAAGGAAACTTTTCCTAAACTCATTGCATGCGAAGTTTTCTGGGAATGGAAAAGGCAGGAGAGTGAAAACTACTGTTTTCTCTCAGTTTGCCAGCTGCTTACAAACTGGCAGTGTTGTGCAGCAATTACCTTTGCCGTGCGCTCTAGATAGTGCCTCTTGTCACCTACACCTGAGAAAACAACTTTTTCACCATATCTCGCAAGGAGAATCTTTGCTGTTCAAAAAACATCTCTATTCGTGTCCTTGAGGTTGCAGGCTGGTCTGCAGAGTGTTTTGCAAGAAGCAAAGGAGACTTGTCCAAAACTCCTACCATTCCAGTATCAATGTGAAGAGAAAAGGTAGGAGAGGGGAGAGGTACTGTTTTCTATCAGTTTGCAGGGTTCTTACACACTCCCAGTCTTGTGCAGCGATTAGCTTTGCAGAACACTGTACCTTCGTCTCGGACTGCATCTTGTCGCCTACATCTAAGCAAAAAGCTTTTTCACTATGTCTCTCTAGGAGAAACTCTGTGTCTTAAGAAAACATCTCCCATCGTGTTCTAGAGGTTGTACGCATGTGTTCAGAGTGTTTCATAAGAAGAAAAAGAAAATTGTCCAAAATGTCTTCCTTTCGAATGTGACCGGGAATGGAACAGGCAAGAGAGTGGAAAGCTACTGTTTTCTCTCAGTTTGCAAGCTGCTTACAAACTGGCAGTGTTCTGCAGCGATTAGCTTTGCCGTGCACTCTAGATAGTCCCTTTCCTCACCTACATCTGAGAAAACAACTTTTTCACCATATCTCGCAAGGAGAATCTATGCCTGTTCGAAAACATCTCTATTCGTTTCCTAGAGGTTGCAGGCTGGTCTGCAGAGTGTTTTGCAAGAAGCAAAGGAAACTTGTCTAAAACTCCTTCCATACCAGTATGAATGTGAAGGGAAAAGGCAGGAAAGAGGAATGGTACTGTTTTCTATCAGTTTGCAGGGTGCTTACACACTCCCAGCCTTGTGCAGCGTTTAGCTTTTCAGAACACTCTAACTTCGCCTCAGACTGCTTCTTGTCGCCTACATCTAAGCAAAAAGATTTTTCACTATGTCTCCGACAGAGAAACTGTGACAATACAGAAAACATCTCCCATCGTGTTCTAGAGGCTGCAGGCAGGTCTGCAGAGTGTTTTGCAAGAAGCAAAGGAAACTTGTCCAAAACTCCTTCCATGCGAATATTTCTTGGAAGGGAAAGGCAGGAGAGTGGAACGATACTGTTTTCTATCAGTTTGCAGGGTGCTTACACACTCCTATTCTTGTTCAGCGATTAGCTTTGCAGAACACTGTAACTTCGTCTCGGAATGCATCTTGTCGCCTACATCTAAGCAAAAACATTTTTTCTATGTATCGAACGGAGAAACTGTGACATACAGAAATCATCTCCCATCGTGTTCTAAAAGCTGCAGGTAGGTCTGCAGAGTGTTTTGCAAGAAGCAAAGAAAACTTGTCCAAACCCTCATTCCTGCGAAGTGTTCTGGGAATGAAAGGCAGGAGAGTGGAAAGCTACTGTTTTCTCTCAGTTTGCCAGCTGCTGACAAACTGGCAGTGTTCTGCAGCGATTACCTTTGCCGTGCGCTCTAGATAGTGGCCTCTTGTCACCTACACCTGAGAAAACAACTTTTTCACCATATCTCGCAAGTAGAAGCTTTGCCGTTTCAAAAAACATCTCTATTCGTGTCCTAGATGTTGCAGGCTGGTCTGCAGAGTGTTTTGCAAGAAGGAAAGAAACTTTTCCAAAACTCCTTCCATGCGAATATTTCTGGGAATGGAAAAGGCAGGAGAGAGGAAAGATACTGTTTTCTGTCAGTTTGCGGGGAGAGCACACATTCCCAAAATTGTGCAGTGATTAGAATTGCAGTGCACTCTAGACAGTGCCTCTGGTCACCTACAATTAAGCAAATACCTTTTAACTCTTCTCGCCAGGAGAAACTGTGTCTCTTCAGAAAACATCTCCTATCGTGATCTAGGCGTTGCATGCAGGTGTGCCGAGTGTTTCATAGAAGAAAAAGAAAGTTGTCCAAAACGTCTTCCTTTCGAATGTGACGGGGAATGGAAAAGGCAAGAGAGTGGAAAGCTCATGTTTGATCTCAGTTTGCCAGATGCTTACAAACTGGCAGTGTTCTGCAGCGATTACCTTTGCCGTGCGCTCTAGATAGTGAGTCTTTTCACCTACACCTGAGAAAACAACTTTTTCACCATATCTCACAAGGAGAATCTTTGCCTGTTCAAAAAACATCTCTATTAGTGTCCTAGAGGTTGCAGGCTGGTCTGCAGAGTGTTTTGCAAGAAGCAAAGGAAACTTGTCCAAAACTCCTTCCATTCCAGTATGAATGTGAAGGGAAAAGGCAGGAGAGGGGAAAGGTACTGTTTTCTATCAGTTTGCAGGGTGCTTACACATTCCCAGTCTTGTGCAGCGATTGGCTTTGCAGAACACTGTAACTTCGTCTCAGAGTACATCTTGTTGCCTACATCTAAGGAAAAAGCTTTTTTTCTATGTCTCGAGCGGAGAAACTGTGACAATACAGAAAACATCTCCCATCGTGTTCTAAACACTGCAGGCAGGTCTGCAGAGTGTTTTGCAAGAAGCTAAGGAAACTTGTCCAAAACTCCTTCCATTCCAGTATGAATGTGAAGGGAAAAGGCAGGAGAGGGGAAAGGTACTGTTTTCTATCAGTTTCCAAGGTGCTTACACACTCCCAGTCTTGTGCAGCGATACGCTTGCAAAACACTTTAACTTCGCCTCGGAGTGCTTCTTGTCGCCTACATCTAAGCAAAAACCATTTTCACTATATCTCCGAACTGAGAAACAGTGAAATGACAGAAAACATCTCCCATTGTGTTCTAGAGGCTGCGGGCAGAGTCTGCAGAATGTTTTGCAAGAAGCAAAGGAAAACTTGTCCAAAACTCCTTCCATACCAGTATGAATGTGAAGGGAAAAGGCAGGAGAGTGAAAACTACTGTTTTCTCTCAGTTTGCCAGCTGCTTACAAACTGGCAGTGTTCTGCAGCGATTATCTTTGCCGTGCGCTCTAGATAGTGCCTCTTGTCACCTACACCTGAGAAAACAACTTTTTCACCATATCTCACAAGGAGAACCTTTGCCTGTTCAAAAAACATCTCTATTAGTGTCCTAGAGGTTGCAGGCTGGTCTGCAGAGTGTTTTGCAAGAAGCTAAGGAAACTTGTCCAAAACTACTTCCATTCCAGTATGAATGTGAAGGGAAAAGGCAGGAGAGGGGAAAGGTACTGTTTTCTATCAGTTTGCAGGGTGCTTACACACTCCCAGTCTTGTGCAGCGATTCGCTTTGCAAAACACTTTAACTTCGCCTCGGAGTGCTTCTTGTCGCCTACATCTAAGCAAAAACCATTTTCACAATATCTCGAACTGAGAAACAGTGAAATGACAGAAAACATCTCCCATTGTGTTCTAGAGGCTGTGGGCAAGTCTGCAGAATGTTTTGCAAGAAGCAAAGAAAACTTGTCCAAAACTCCTTCCATACCAGTATGAATGTGAAGAGAAAAGGCAGGAGAGGGGAAAGGTGCTGTTTTCTATCAGTTTGCAGGGTGCTTACACACTCCCAGTCTTGTGCAACGATTAGCTTTGCAGAACATTTTAACTTCGTCTCGGACTGCTTCTTGTCGCCTACATCTAAGCAAAAACCATTTTCACTATATCTCGAACGGAGAAACAGTGAAATGACAGAAAACATCTCCCATTGTGTTCTAGAGGCCGCGGGCAGGTCTCCAGAATCTTTAGCAAGAAGCAAAGGAAACTTTTCCTAAACTCATTGCATGCGAAGTTTTTTGGGAATGGAAAAGGCAGGAGAGTGAAAACTACTGTTTTCTCTCAGTTTGCCAGCTGCTTACAAACTGGCAGTGTTCTGCAGCGATTACCTTTGCCGTGCGCTCTAGATAGTGCCTCTTGTCACCTACACCTGAGAAAACAACTTTTTCACCATATCTCGCAAGGAGAATCTTTGCCGTTTCAAAAAACATCTCTATTCGTGTCCTAGAGTTTGCAGGCTGGTCTGCAGAGTGTTTTGCAAGAAGCAAAGGAAACTTGTCCAAAACTCCTTCCATTCCAGTATGAATGTGAAGGGAAAAGGCAGGAGAGGGGAAAGGTACTGTTTTCTATCAGTTTGCAGGGTGCTTACACATTCCCAGTCTTTTGCAGCGATTGGCTTTGCAGAACACTGTAACTTCGTCTCAGAGTACATCTTGTTGCCTACATCTAAGGAAAAAGCTTTTTTTCTATGTCTCTAGCGGAGAAACTGTGACAATACATAAAACATCTACAATCGTGTTCTAGAGGACGTAAACAGCTCTGCAGAGTGTTTTGCAAGAAGCAAAGAAAACTTTTCCAAAACTCCTTCCATTGCAGTATGAATGTGAAGGGAAAAGGCAGGAGAAGGGAAAGGTACTGTTTTCTATCAGTTTGCAGGGTGCTTACACACTCCCAGTCTTGTGCAGCGATAAGCTTTGCAGAACACTCTAACTTCGTCTCGGACTGCTTCTTTTCGCCTACATCTAAGAAAAAAGCTTTTTCACTATGTCTCAAACGGAGAAACTCTGACAATACAGAAAACATCTCTCATCGTGTTCTAAAACTGCAGGCAGGTCTCTAGAATGTTTTGCAAGAAGCAAAGGAAACTTTTCCAAAACTCCTTCAATGCAAATATTTCTGGGAATGGAAGAGGCAGGAGAGTGAAAACTACTCTTTTCTCTCAGTTTGCCAGCTGCTTACAAACTGGCAGTGTTCTGCAGCGATTACCTTTGCCGTGCGCTCTAGATAGTGCCTCTTGTCACCTACACCTGAGAAAACAACTTTTTCACCATATCTCGCAAGGAGAATCTTTGCCTGTTCAAAAAACATCTCTATTCGTGTCCTTGAGGTTGCAGGCTGGTCTGCAGAGTGTTTTGCAAGAAGCAAAGGAGACTTGTCCAAAACTCCTACCATTCCAGTATCAATGTGAAGAGAAAAGGTAGGAGAGGGGAGAGGTACTGTTTTCTATCAGTTTGCAGGGTTCTTACACACTCCCAGTCTTGTGCAGCGATTAGCTTTGCAGAACACTGTACCTTCGTCTCGGACTGCATCTTGTCGCCTACATCTAAGCAAAAAGCTTTTTCACTATGTCTCTCTAGGAGAAACTCTGTGTCTTAAGAAAACATCTCCCATCGTGTTCTAGAGGTTGTACGCATGTGTTCAGAGTGTTTCATAAGAAGAAAAAGAAAATTGTCCAAAATGTCTTCCTTTCGAATGTGACCGGGAATGGAAAAGGCAAGAGAGTGGAAAGCTACTGTTTTCTCTCAGTTTGCAAGCTGCTTACAAACTGGCAGTGTTCTGCAGCGATTATCTTTGCCGTGCACTCTAGATAGTCCCTTTCCTCACCTACATCTGAGAAAACAACTTTTTCACCATATCTCGCAAGGAGAATCTATGCCTGTTCGAAAACATCTCTATTCGTTTCCTAGAGGTTGCAGGCTGGTCTGCAGAGTGTTTTGCAAGAAGCAAAGGAAACTTGTCCAAAACTCCTTCCATACCAGTATGAATGTGAAGGGAAAAGGCAGGAAAGGGGAATGGTACTGTTTTCTATCAGTTTGCAGGGTGCTTACACACTCCCAGCCTTGTGCAGCGTTTAGCTTTTCAGAACACTGTAACTTCGCCTCAGACTGCTTCTTGTCGCCTACATCTAAGCAAAAAGATTTTTCACTATGTCTCGGTCAGAGAAACTGTGACAATACAGAAAACATCTCCCATCGTGTTCTAGAGGCTGCAGGCAGGTCTGCAGAGTGTTTTGCAAGAAGCAAAGAAACTTGTCCAAAACTCCTTCTATGCGAATATTTCTTGGAATGGAAAAGGCAGGAGAGTGGAACGATACTGTTTTCTATCAGTTTGCAGGGTGCTTACACACTCCTAGTCTTGTTCAGCGATTAGCTTTGCAGAACACTGTAACTTCGTCTCGGACTGCATCTTGTCGCCTACATCTAAGCAAAAACCTTTTTTTCTATGTATCGAACGGAGAAACTGTGACAATACAGAAAACATCTCCCATCGTGTTCTAAAAGCTGCAGGTAGGTCTGCAGAGTGTTTTGTAAGAAGCAAAGAAAACTTGTCCAAACCTCATTCCTTGCGAAGTTTTCTGGGAATGAAAGGGCAGGAGAGTGGAAAGCTACTGTTTTCTCTCAGTTTGCAAGCTGCTGACAAACTGGCAGTGTTCTGCAGCGATTACCTTTGCCGTGCACTCTAGGTAGTTCCTCTCCTCACCTACATCTGAGAAAACTACTTTTTCACCATAACCTGCAAGGAGAATCATTGCCTGTTCTAAAAACATGTCTATTCGTGTCCTAGAGGTTGCAGGCAGGTCTGCAGCGTGTTTTGCAAGAAGCAAAGGAAACTTGTCCAAAACTCCTTCTATTCCAGTTTTAATGTGAAGGGAAAAGGCTAGAGAGGGGAAAGGTACTGTTTTCTATCAGTTTGAAGGGTGCTTACACACTCCCAGTCTTGTGCAGCTATTAGCTTTGCAGAACAGTGTAACTTCGTCTCGGACTGCATCTTGTCGCCTACATCTAAGCAAAAAGCTTTTTCACAATGTCTCGAATGGAGAAACTGCGACAATACAGAAAACATCTCCCATCGTGTTCTGAAAGCTGCAGGCAAGTCTGAAGAGTGTTTTACAAGAAGCAAAGAAAACTTGTCCAAAACTCATTCCATGCGAAGTGTTCTGGGAATGGAAAATGCAGGAGAGTGGAAAGCTACTGTTTTCTCTCAGTTTGACAGCTGCTTACAAACTGGCAGTGTTCTGCAGCGATTACCTTTGCCGTGCGCTCTAGATAGTGCCTCTTGTCACCTACACCTGAGAAAACAACTTTTTCACCATATCTCACAAGGAGAATCTTTGCCTGTTCAAAAAACATCTCTATTCGTGTCCTAGAAGTTGCAGGCTGGTCTGCAGAGTGTTTTGCAAGAAGCAAAGAAAACTTTTCCAAAACTCCTTCCATGCGAATATTTCTGGGAATGGAAAAGGCAGGAGAGAGGAAAGATACTGTTTTCTATCAGTTTGCGGGGAGAGCACACATTCCCAAAATTGTGCAGTGATTAGAATTGCAGTGCACTCTAGACAGTGCCTCTGGTCACCTACAATTAAGCAAATACCTTTTAACTCTCTCGCCAGGAGAAACTGTGTCTCTTCAGAAAACATCTCCTATCGTGATCTAGGGGTTGCATGCAGGTGTGCCGAGTGTTTCATAGAAGAAAAAGAAAGTTCTCCAAAACGTCTTCCTTTCGAATGTGACGGGGAATGGAAAAGGCAAGAGAGTGGAAAGCTACTGTTTGATCTCAGTTTGCCAGCTGCTTACAAACTGGCAGTGTTCTGCAGCGATTACCTTTGCCGTGCGCTCTAGATAGTGCCTCGTGTCACCTACACCTGAGAAAACAACTTTTTCACCATATCTCACAAGGAGAATCTTTGCCTGTTCAAAAAACATCTCTATTAGCGTCCTAGATGTTGCAGGCTGGTCTGCAGAGTGTTTTGCAAGAAGCAAAGGAAACTTGTCCAAAACTCCTTCCATTCCAGTATGAATGTGAAGGAAAAAGGCAGGAGAGGGGAAAGGTACTGTTTTCTATCAGTTTGCAGGGTGCTTACACATTCCCAGTCTTGTGCAGCGATTGGCTTTGCAGAACACTGTAACTTCGTCTCAGAGTACATCTTGTTGCCTACATCTAAGGAAAAAGCTTTTTTTCTATGTCTCTAGCGGAGAAACTGTGACAATACATAAAACATCTACCATCGTGTTCTAGAGGTCGCAGGCAGCTCTGCAGAGTGTTTTGCAAGAAGCAAAGAAAACTTTTCCACAACTCCTTCCATTCCAGTATGAATGAGAAGGGAAAAGGCAGGAGAAGGGAAAGGTACTGTTTTCTATCAGTTTGCAGGGTGCTTACACATTCCCAGTCTTGTGCAGCGATTGGCTTTGCAGAACACTGTAACTTCGTCTCAGAGTACATCTTGTTGCCTACATCTAAGGAAAAAGCTTTTTTTCTATGTCTCTAGCGGAGAAACTGTGACAATACATAAAACATCTACCATCGTGTTCTAGAGGTCGCAGGCAGCTCTGCAGAGTGTTTTGCAAGAAGCAAAGAAAACTTTTCCGCAACTCCTTCCATTCCAGTATGAATGAGAAGGGAAAAGGCAGGAGAAGGGAAAGGTACTGTTTTCTATCAGTTTGCAGGCTGCTTACACACTCCCAGTCTTGTGCAGCAATTAGCTTTGCAGAACACTCTAACTTCGTCTCGGACTGCTTCTTTTCGCCTACATCTAAGAAAAAGCTTTTTCACTAAGTCTCAAACGGAAAAACTCTGACAATACAGAAAACATCTCTCAGCGTGTTCTAAAACTGCAGGCAGGTCTCTAGAATGTTTTGCAAGAAGCAAAGGAAACTATTCCAAAACTCCTTCAATGCAAATATTCCTGGGAATGGAAAAGGCAGGAGAGTGAAAACTACTGTTTTCTCTCAGTTTGCCAGCTGCTTACAAACTGGCAGTGTTCTGCAGCGATTATCTTTGCCGTGCGCTCTAGATAGTGCCTCTTGTCACCTACAACTGAGAAAACAACTTTTTCACCATATCTCACAAGGAGTATCTTTGCCTGTTCAAAAAACATCTCTATTAGTGTCCTTGAGGTTGCAGGCTGGTCTGCAGAGTGTTTTGCAAGAAGCTAAGGAAACTTGTCCAAAACTCCTTCAATGCAAATATTTCTGGGTAGGGAAAAGGCAGGAGAGTGAAAACTACTGTTTTCTCTCAGTTTGCCAGCTGCTTACAAACTGGCAGTGTTCTGCAGCGATTATCTTTGCCGTGCGCTCTAGATAGTGCCTCTTGTCACCTACACCTGAGAAAACAACTTTTTCACCATATCTCACAAGGAGAATCTTTGCCTGTTCAAAAAACATCTCTATTAGTGTCCTTGAGGTTGCAGGCTGGTCTGCAGAGTGTTTTGCAAGAAGCAAAGGAAACTTGTCCAAAACTCCTTCCATTCCAGTATGAATGTGAAGGGAAAAGGCAGGAGAGGGGAAAGGTACTGTTTTCTATCAGTTTGCAGGGTGCTTACACACTCCCAGTCTTGTGCAGCGATTCGCTTTGCAAAACACTTTAACTTCGCCTCGGAGTGCTTCTTGTCGCCTACATCTAAGCAAAAACCATTTTCACTATATCTCGAACTGAGAAACAGTGAAATGACAGAAAACATCTCCCATTGTGTTCTAGAGGCTGCGGGCAAGTCTGCAGAATGTTTTGCAAGAAGCAAAGAAAACTTGTCCAAAACTCCTTCCATACCAGTATGAATGTGAAGGGAAAAGGCAGGAAAGGGGAAAGTTACTGTTTTCTACCTGTTTGCAGGGTGCTTACACACTCCCAGTCTTGTGCAGCAATTAGCTTTGCAGAACACTTTTACTTCGTCTCTGACTGCATCTTGTCGCCTACATCTAAGAAAAAAGCTTTTTCACTATGTCTCGAACGGAGAAACTCTGACAATACAGAAAACATCACTCATCGTGTTCTAAAAGCTGCAGGCAGGTCTGCAGAGTGTTTTGCAAGAAGCAAAGAAAACTTTTCCAAACCTCATTCCATGCGAATTCTTCTGGGAATGAAAGGGCAGGAGAGTGGAAAGCTACTGTTTTCTCTCAGTTTGCAAGCTGCTTACAAACTGGCAGTGTTCTGCAGCGATTACCTTTGCCGTGCGCTCTAGATAGTGCCTCTTGTCCCCTACCCCTGGGAAAACAAGTTTTTCACCATAACCTGCAAGGAGAATCATTGCCTGTTCTAAAAACATGTCTATTCGTGTCCTAGAGGTTGCAGGCTGGTCTGCAGAGTGTTTTCCAAGTAGCAAAGGAAACTTGTCCAAAACTCCTTCCATTCCAGTATGAATGTGAAGGGAAAAGGTAGCAGAGTGGAAAGGTACTGTTTTCTATCAGTTTGCAGGGTGCTTACACACTCCCAGTCTTGTGCAGCGATAAGCTTTGCAGAACACTCTAACTTCGTCTCGGACTGCTTCTTTTCGCCTACATCTAAGAAAAAAGCTTTTTCACTATATCTCGAACAGAGAAACAGTGAAATGACAGAAAACATCTCCCATTGTGTTCTAGAGGCCGCGGGCAGGTCTCCAGAATGTTAAGCAAGAAGCAAAGGAAACTTGTCCAAAACACATTGCATGCGAAGTTTTCTGGGAATGGAAAAGGCAGGAGAGTGAAAACTACTGTTTTCTCTCAGTTTGCCAGCTGCTTACAAACTGGCAGTGTTCTGCAGCAATTACCTTTGCCGTGCGCTCTAGATAGTGCCTCGTGTCACCTACAACTGAGAAAACAACTTTTTCACCATATCTCGCAAGGAGAATCTTTGCCTGTTCAAAAAACATCTCTATTAGCGTCCTAGATGTTGCAGGCTGGTCAGCAGAGTGTTTTGCAAGAAGCAAAGGAAACTTGTCCAAAACTCCTTCCATTCCAGTATGAATGTGAAGAGAAAAGGCAGGAGAGGGGAATGGTACTGTTTTCTATCAGTTTGCAGGGTGCTTACACATTCCCAGTCTTGTGCAGCGATTGGCTTTGCAGAACACTGTAACTTCGTCTCAGAGTACATCTTGTTGCCTACATCTAAGGAAAAAGCTTTTTTTCTATGTCTCTAGCGGAGAAACTGTGACAATACATAAAACATCTACAATCGTGTTCTAGAGGTCGCAGAAAGCCCTGCAGAGTGTTTTGCAAGAAGCAAAGAAAACTTTTCCAAAACTCCTTCCATTCCAGTATGAATGTGAAGGGAAAAGGCAGGAGAAGGGAAAGGTACTGTTTTCTATAAGTTTGCAGGGTGCTTACACACTCCCAGTCTTGTGCAGCGATAAGCTTTGCAGAACACTCTAACTTCGTCTCGGACTGCTTCTTTTCGCCTACATCTAAGAAAAAAGCTTTTTCACTATGTCTCAAACGGAGAAACTCTGAAAATACAGGAAACATCTCTTATCGTGTTCTAAATCTGCAGGCAGGTCTCTAGAATGTTTTGCAAGAAGCAAAGGAAACTTTTCGAAAACTCCTTCAATGCAAATATTTCTGGGAATGGAAAAGGCAGGAGAGTGGAAAGATACTGTTTTCTATAAATTTGCGGGGAGAGCACACATTCCCAAAGTTGTGCAGTGATTAGAATTGCAGTGCACTCTAGACAGTGCCTCTGGTCACCTACAATTAAGCAAATACCTTTTAACTCTCTCGCCAGGAGAAACTGTGTCTCTTCAGAAAACATCTCCCATCGTGATCTAGGGGTTGCATGCAGGTGTGCCGAGTGTTTCATAGAAGAAAAAGAAAGTTGTCCAAAACGTCTTCCTTTCGAATGTGACGGGGAATGGAAAAGGCAAGAGAGTGGAAAGCTACTGTTTGATCTCAGTTTGCAAGCTGCTTACAAACTGGCAGTGTTCTGCAGCGATTATCTTTGCCGTGCGCTCTAGATAGTGCCTCTTGTCACCTACACCTGAGAAAACAACTTTTTCACCATATCTCAAAAGGAGAATCTTTGCCTGTTCAAAAAACATCTCTATTAGTGTCCTAGAGGTTGCAGGCTGGTCTGCAGAGTGTTTTGCAAGAAGCAAAGGAAACTTGTCCAAAACTCCTTCCATTCCAGTATGAATGTGAAGGGAAAAGGCAGGAGAGGAGAAAGGTACTGTTTTCTATCAGTTTGCAGGGTGCTTACACACTCCCAGTCTTGTGCAGCGATAAGCTTTGCAGAACACTCTAACTTCGTCTCGGACTGCTTCTTTTCGCCTACATCTAAGAAAAAAGCTTTTTCACTATGTCTCAAACGGAGAAACTCTGACAATACAGAAAACATCTCTTATCGTGTTCTAAAACTGCAGGCAGGTCTCTAGAATGTTTTGCAAGAATCAAAGGAAACTTTTCGAAAACTCCTTCAATGCAAATATTTCTGGGAATGGAAAAGGCAGGAAAGTGGAAAGATGCTGTTTTCTATAAATTTGCGGGGAGAGCACACATTCCCAAAGTTGTGCAGTGATTAGAATTGCAGTGCACTCTAGACAGTGCCTCTGGTCACCTACAATTAAGCGAATACCTTTTAACTCTCTCGCCAGGAGAAACTGTGTCTCTTCAGAAAACATCTCCCATCGTTTTCTAGAGGTTGTACGCATGTGTTCAGAGTGTTTCATAAGAAGAAAAAGAAAATTGTCCAAAATGTCTTCCTTTCGAATGCGACCGGGAATGGAAAAGGCAAGAGAGTGGAAAGCTACTGTTTTCTCTCAGTTTGCAAGCTGCTTACAAACTGACAGTGTTCTGCAGCGATTACCTTTGCCGTGCACTCTAGATAGTCCCTTTCCTCACCTACATCTGAGAAAACAACTTTTTCACCATATCTCGCAAGGAGAATCTATGCCTGTTCGAAAACATCTCTATTCGTTTCTTAGAGGTTGCAGGCTGGTCTGCAGAGTGTTTTGCAAGTAGCAAAGGAAACTTGTCCAAAACTCCTTCCATACCAGCATGAATGTGAAGGGAAAAGGCAGGAAAGGGGAATGGTACTGTTTTCTATCAGTTTGAAGGGTGCTTACACACCCCCAGCCTTGTGCAGCGTTTAGCTTTTCAGAACACTCTAACTTCGCCTCAGACTGCTTCTTGTCGCCTACATCTAAGCAAAAAGATTTTTCACTATGTCTAGGTCAGAGAAACTGTGACAATACAGAAAACATCTCCCATCGTGTTCTAAAATCTGCAGGCAGGTCTGCAGAGTGTTTTGAAAGAAGCAAAGGAAACTTGTCCAAAACTCCTTCCATACCAGTATGAATGTGAAGGGAAAAGGCAGGAAAGGGGAAAGTTACTGTTTTCTACCTGTTTGCAGGGTGCTTACACACTCCCAGTCTTGTGCAGCAATTAGCTTTGCAGAACACTCTAACTTCGTCTCGGACTGCTTCTTTTCGCCTACATCTAAGAAGAAAGCTTTTTCACAATATCTCAAACGGAAAAACTCTGACAATACAGAAAACATCTCTCAGCGTGTTCTAAAACTGCAGGCAGGTCTCTAGAATGTTTTGCAAGAAGCAAAGGAAACTTTTCCAAAACTCCTTCAATGCAAATATTTCTGGGAATGGAAAAGGACGGAGAGTGAAAACTACTGTTTTCTCTCAGTTTGCCAGCTGCTTACAAACTGGCAGTGTTCTGCAGCGATTATCTTTGCCGTGCGCTCTAGATAGTGCCTCTTGTCACCTACACCTGAGAAAACAACTTTTTCACCATATCTCACAAGGAGAATCTTTGCCTGTTCAAAAAACATCTCTATTAGTGTTCTAGAGGTTGCAGGCTGGTCTGCAGAGTGTTTTGCAAGAAGCTAAGGAAACTTGTCCAAAACTCCTTCCATTCCAGTTTTAATGTGAAGGGAAAAGGCAGGAGAGGGGAAAGGTACTGTTTTCTATCAGTTTGTAAGGTGCTTACACATTCCAAGTCTTGTGCAGCGATTGGCTTTGCAGAACACTGTAACTTCGTCTCAGAGTACATCTTCTTGCCTACATCTAAGCAAAAACCATTTTCACTATATCTCGAACTGAGAAACAGTGAAATGACAGAAAACATCTCCCATTGTGTTCTAGAGGCTGTGGGCAAGTCTGCAGAATGTTCTGCAAGAAGCAAAGAAAACTTGTCCAAAACTCCTTCCATACCAGTATGAATGTGAAGGGAAAAGGCAGGAAAGGGGAATGGTACTGTTTTCTATCAGTTTGCAGGGTGCTTACACACTCCCAGCCTTGTGCAGCGTTTAGCTTTTCAGAACACTCTAACTTCGCCTCAGACTGCTTCTTGTCGCCTACATCTAAGCAAAAAGACTTTTCAATATGTCTCGGACAGAGAAACTGTGACAATACAGAAAACATCTCCCATCGTGTTCTAGAGGCCGCTGGCAGGTCTGCAGAGTGTTTTGCAAGAAGCAAAGGAAACTTGTCCAAAACTCCTTCCATGCGAATATTTCTTGGAATGGAAAAGGCAGGAGAGTGGAACGGTACTGTTTTCTATCCGTTTGCAGGGTGCTTACACACTCCTAGTCTTGTTCAGCGATTTGCTTTGCAGAACACTGTAACTTCGTCTCGGACTGCATCTTGTCACCTACATCTAAGCAAAAACCTTTTTTTCTATGTATCGAACGGAGAAACTGTGACAATACAGAAAACATCTCCCCTCGTGTTCTAAAAGCTGTAGGTAGGTCTGCAGAGTGTTTTTCAAGAAGCAAAGAAAACTTGTCCAAACCTCATTCCTTGCGAAGTGTTCTGGGAATGAAAGGGCAGGAGAGTGGAAAGCTACTGTTTTCTCTCAGTTTGCAAGCTGCTTACAAACTGGCAGTGTTCTGCAGCGATTACTTTTGCCGTGCACTCTAGATAGTGCCTCTCCTCACCTACATCTGAGAAAACTACTTTTTCACCATAACCTGCAAGGAGAATCATTGCCTGTTCTAAAAACATGTCTATTCGTGTCCTAGAGGTTGCAGGCAGGTCTGCAACGTGTTTTGCAAGAAGCAAAGGAAACTTGTCCGAAACTCCTTCTATTCCAGTTTTAATGTGAAGGGAAAAGGCTAGAGAGGGGAAAGGTACTGTTTTCTATCAGTTTGAAGGGTGCCTACACACTCCCAGTCTTGTGCAGCTATTAGGTTTGCAGAACAGTGTAAGTTCGTTTCGGACTGCATCATGTCGCCTACATCTAAGCAAAAAGCTTTTTCACAATGTCTCGAACGAAGAAACTGCGACAATACAGAGAACATCTCCCATCGTGTTCTAAAAGCTGTAGGTAGGTCTGCAGAGTGTTTTGCAAGAAGCAAAGAAAACTTGTCCAAACCTCATTCCTTGCGAAGTTTTCTGGGAATGAAAGGGCAGGAGAGTGGAAAGCTACTGTTTTCTCTCAGTTTGCAAGCTGCTTACAAACTGGCAGTGTTCTGCAGCGATTACCTTTGCCGTGCACTCTAGATAGTGCCTCTCCTCACCTACATCTGAGAAAACTACTTTTTCACCATAACCTGCAAGGAGAATCATTGCCTGTTCTAAAACCATGTCTATTCGTGTCCTAGAGGTTGCAGGCAGGTCTGCAACGTGTTTTGCTAGAAGCAAAGGAAACTTGTCCAAAACTCCTTCTATTCCAGTTTTAATGTGAAGGGAAAAGGCTAGAGAGGGGAAAGGTACTGTTTTCTATCAGTTTGAAGGGTGCTTACACACTCCCAGTCTTGTGCAGCTATTAGCTTTGCAGAACAGTGTAACTTCGTTTCGGACTGCATCTTGTCGCCTCCATCTAAGCAAAAAGCTTTTTCACAATGTCTCGAACGAAGAAACTGCGACAATACAGAGAACATCTCCCATCGTGTTCTGAAAGCTGCAGGCAGGTCTGAAGAGTGTTTTACAAGAAGCAAAGAAAACTTTTCAAAAACTCATTCCATGTGAAGCGTTCTGGGAATGGAAAATGCAGGAGAGTGGAAAGCTACTGTTTTCTCTCAGTTTGACAGCTGCTTACAAACTGGCAGTGTTCTGCAGCGATTACCTTTGCCGTGTGCTCTAGATAGTGCCTCTTGTCACCTACACCTGAGAAAACAACTTTTTCACCATATCTCACAAGGAGAATCTTTGCCGTTTCAAAAAACATCTCTATTCGTGTCCTAGAGGTTGCAGGCTGGTCTGCAGAGTGTTTTGCAAGAAGCAAAGAAAACTTTTCCAAAACCCCTTCCATGCGAATATTTCTGGAAATGGAAAAGGCAGGAGAGAGGAAAGATACTGTTTTCTATCAGTTTGCGGGGAGAGCACACATTCCCAAAGTTGTGCAGTGATTAGAATTGTAGTGCACTCTAGATAGAGCCTGTGGTCACCTACAATTTAGCAAATACCTTTTCACTATGTCTCGCCAGGAGAAACTGTGTCTCTTCAGAAAGCATCTCCCATCGTGTTCTAGAGGTTGCACGCAGGAGTGCAGAGTGTTTCATAAGAAGATAAAGAAAGTTGTCCAAAACGTCTTCCTTTCGAATGTGACTGGGAATGGAAAAGGCAAGAGAGTGGAAAGCTATAGTTTTCTCGCAGTTTGCAAGCTGCTTACAAACTGGCATTGTTCTGCAGCCATTACCTTTGCCGTGCGCTCTAGATAGTGCCTCTCCTCACCTACATCTGAGAAAACAACTTTTTCACCATATCTCGCAAGGAGAATCTTTGCCTGTTCAAAAAACATCTCTATTTGTGTCCTAGAGGTTGCAGGCTGGTCTGCAGAGTGTTTTGCAAGAAGCAAAGGAAACTTGTCCAAAACTCCTTCCATACCAGTATGAATGTGAAGAGAAAAGGCAGGAGAGGGGAATGGTACTGTTTTCTATCAGTTTGCAGGGTGCTTACACACGCCCAGTCTTGTGCAGCGATTAGCTTTGCAGAACACTTTTACTTTGTCTCGGACTGCTTCTTGTCGCCTACATCTAAGCAAAAACCATTTTCACTATATCTCGAACAGAGAAACAGTGAAATGACAGAAAACATCTCCCATTGTGTTCTAGAGGCCGCGGGCAGGTCTGCAGAATGTTTTGCAAGAAGCAAAGAAAACTTGTCCAAAACTCATTGCATGCGAAGTTTTCTGGGAATGGAAAAGGCAGGAGAGTAGAAAACTACTGTTTTCTCTCAGTTTGCCAGCTGCTTACAAACTGGCAGTGTGCTGCAGCGATTACCTTTGTCGTGCGCTCTAGATAGTGCCTCTTGTCACCTACACCTGAGAAAACAACTTTTTCACCATATCTCGCAAGGAGAATCTTTGCCTGTTCAAAAAACATCTCTATTAGTGTCCTAGATGTTGCAGGCTGGTCTGCAGAGTGTTTTGCAAGAAGCAAAGGAAACTTGTCCAAAACTCCTTCCATTCCAGTATGAATGTGAAGGGAAAAGGCAGGAGAAGGGAAAGGTACTGTTTTCTATCAGTTTGCAGGGTGCTTACACACTCCCAGTCTTGTGCAGCGATAAGCTTTGCAGAACACTCTAACTTCGTCTCGGACTGCTTCTTTTCGCCTACATCTAAGAAAAAAGCTTTTTCACTATGTCTCAAACGGAGAAACTCTGAAAATACAGGAAACATCTCTTATCGTGTTCTAAATCTGCAGGCAGGTCTCTAGAATGTTTTGCAAGAAGCAAAGGAAACTTTTCGAAAACTCCTTCAATGCAAATATTTCTGGGAATGGAAAAGGCAGGAGAGTGGAAAGATACTGTTTTCTATAAATTTGCGGGGAGAGCACACATTCCCAAAGTTGTGCAGTGATTAGAATTGCAGTGCACTCTAGACAGTGCCTCTGGTCACCTACAATTAAGCAAATACCTTTTAACTCTCTCGCCAGGAGAAACTGTGTCTCTTCAGAAAACATCTCCCATCGTGATCTAGGGGTTGCATGCAGGTGTGCCGAGTGTTTCATAGAAGAAAAAGAAAGTTGTCCAAAACGTCTTCCTTTCGAATGTGACGGGGAATGGAAAAGGCAAGAGAGTGGAAAGCTACTGTTTGATCTCAGTTTGCAAGCTGCTTACAAACTGGCAGTGTTCTGCAGCGATTATCTTTGCCGTGCGCTCTAGATAGTGCCTCTTGTCACCTACACCTGAGAAAACAACTTTTTCACCATATCTCAAAAGGAGAATCTTTGCCTGTTCAAAAAACATCTCTATTAGTGTCCTAGAGGTTGCAGGCTGGTCTGCAGAGTGTTTTGCAAGAAGCAAAGGAAACTTGTCCAAAACTCCTTCCATTCCAGTATGAATGTGAAGGGAAAAGGCAGGAGAGGAGAAAGGTACTGTTTTCTATCAGTTTGCAGGGTGCTTACACACTCCCAGTCTTGTGCAGCGATAAGCTTTGCAGAACACTCTAACTTCGTCTCGGACTGCTTCTTTTCGCCTACATCTAAGAAAAAAGCTTTTTCACTATGTCTCAAACGGAGAAACTCTGACAATACAGAAAACATCTCTTATCGTGTTCTAAAACTGCAGGCAGGTCTCTAGAATGTTTTGCAAGAATCAAAGGAAACTTTTCGAAAACTCCTTCAATGCAAATATTTCTGGGAATGGAAAAGGCAGGAAAGTGGAAAGATGCTGTTTTCTATAAATTTGCGGGGAGAGCACACATTCCCAAAGTTGTGCAGTGATTAGAATTGCAGTGCACTCTAGACAGTGCCTCTGGTCACCTACAATTAAGCGAATACCTTTTAACTCTCTCGCCAGGAGAAACTGTGTCTCTTCAGAAAACATCTCCCATCGTTTTCTAGAGGTTGTACGCATGTGTTCAGAGTGTTTCATAAGAAGAAAAAGAAAATTGTCCAAAATGTCTTCCTTTCGAATGCGACCGGGAATGGAAAAGGCAAGAGAGTGGAAAGCTACTGTTTTCTCTCAGTTTGCAAGCTGCTTACAAACTGACAGTGTTCTGCAGCGATTACCTTTGCCGTGCACTCTAGATAGTCCCTTTCCTCACCTACATCTGAGAAAACAACTTTTTCACCATATCTCGCAAGGAGAATCTATGCCTGTTCGAAAACATCTCTATTCGTTTCTTAGAGGTTGCAGGCTGGTCTGCAGAGTGTTTTGCAAGTAGCAAAGGAAACTTGTCCAAAACTCCTTCCATACCAGCATGAATGTGAAGGGAAAAGGCAGGAAAGGGGAATGGTACTGTTTTCTATCAGTTTGAAGGGTGCTTACACACCCCCAGCCTTGTGCAGCGTTTAGCTTTTCAGAACACTCTAACTTCGCCTCAGACTGCTTCTTGTCGCCTACATCTAAGCAAAAAGATTTTTCACTATGTCTAGGTCAGAGAAACTGTGACAATACAGAAAACATCTCCCATCGTGTTCTAAAATCTGCAGGCAGGTCTGCAGAGTGTTTTGCAAGAAGCAAAGGAAACTTGTCCAAAACTCCTTCCATACCAGTATGAATGTGAAGGGAAAAGGCAGGAAAGGGGAAAGTTACTGTTTTCTACCTGTTTGCAGGGTGCTTACACACTCCCAGTCTTGTGCAGCAATTAGCTTTGCAGAACACTCTAACTTCGTCTCGGACTGCTTCTTTTCGCCTACATCTAAGAAGAAAGCTTTTTCAAAATATCTCAAACGGAAAAACTCTGACAATACAGAAAACATCTCTCATCGTGTTCTAAAACTGCAGGCAGGTCTCTAGAATGTTTTGCAAGAAGCAAAGGAAACTTTTCCAAAACTCCTTCAATGCAAATATTTCGTGGAATGGAAATGGCAGGAGAGTGAAAACTACTGTTTTTTCTCAGTTTGCCAGCTGCTTACAAACTGGCAGTGTTCTGCAGCGATTATCTTTGCCGTGCGCTCTAGATAGTGCCTCTTGTCACCTACAGCTGAGAAAACAACTTTTTCACCATATCTCACAAGGAGAATCTTTGCCTGTTCAAAAAACATCTCTATTAGAGTCCTAGAGGTTGCAGGCTGGTCTGCAGAGTATTTTGCAAGAAGCTAAGGAAACTTGTCCAAAACTCCTTCCATTCCAGTTTTAATGTGAAGGGAAAAGGCAGGATAGGGGAAAGGTACTGTTTTCTATCAGTTTGTAAGGTGCTTACACATTCCAAGTCTTGTGCAGCGATTGGCTTTGCAGAACACTGTAACTTCGTCTCAGAGTACATCTTGTTGCCTACATCTAAGCAAAAACCATTTTCACTATATCTCGAACTGAGAAACAGTGAAATGACAGAAAACATCTCCCATTGTGTTCTAGAGGCTGCGGGCAAGTCTGCAGAAATTTTTGCAAGAAGCAAAGAAAACTTGTCCAAAACTCCTTCCATACCAGTATGAATGTGAAGGGAAAAGGCAGGAAAGGGGAAAGTTACTGTTTTCTACCTGTTTGCAGGGTGCTTACACACTCCCAGTCTTGTGCAGCAATCAGCTTTGCAGAACACTTTTACTTCGTCTCTGACTGCATCTTGTCGCCTACATCTAAGAAAAAAGCTTTTTCACTATGTCTCGAACAGAGAAACTCTGACAATACAGAAAACATCACTCATCGTGTTCTAAAAGCTGCAGGCAGGTCTGCAGAGTGTTTTGCAAGAAGCAAAGAAAACTTTTCCAAACGTCATTCCATGCGAAGTCTTCTGGGAATGAAAGGGCAGGAGAGTGGAAAGCTACTGTTTTCTCTCAGTTTGCAAGCTGCTTACGAACTGGCAGTGTTCTGCAGCGATTACCTTTGCCGTGCGCTCTAGATAGTGCCTCTTGTCCCATACACCTGGGAAAACAAGTTTTTCACCATAACCTGCAAGGAGAATCATTGCCTGTTCTAAAAACATGTCTATTCGTGTCCTAGAGGTTGCAGGCTGGTCTGCAGAGTGTTTTGCAAGTAGCAAAGGAAACTTGTCCAAAACTCCTTCCATACCAGTATGAATGTGAAGAGAAAAGGCAGGAGAGGGGAAAGGTACTGTTTTCTATCAGTTTGCAGGGTGCTTACACACTCCCAGTCTTCTGCAGCCATTAGCTTTGCAGAACACTTTAACTTCGTCTCGGACTGCTTCTTTTCGCCTACATCTAAGCAAAAACCATTTTCACTATATCTCGAACAGAGAAACAGTGAAATGACAGAAAACATCTCCCATTGTGTTCTAGAGGCCGCGGGCAGGTCTCCAGAATGTTTGGCAAGAAGCAAAGGAAACTTGTCCAAAACTCATTGCATGCGAAGTTTTCTGGGAATGGAAAAGGCAGGAGAGTGAAAACTACTGTTTTCTCTCAGTTTGCCAGCTGCTTACAAACTGGCAGTGTTCTGCAGCGATTATCTTTGCCGTGCACTCTAGATAGTCCCTTTCCTCACCTACATCTGAGAAAACAACTTTTTCACCATATCTCGCAAGGAGAATCTATGCCTGTTCGAAAACATCGCTATTCGTTTCCTAGAGGTTGCAGGCTGGTCTGCAGAGTGTTTTGCAAGAAGCAAAGGAAACTTGTCCAAAACTCCTTCCATACCAGTATGAATGTGAAGAGAAAAGGCAGGAAAGGGGAATGGTACTGTTTTCTATCAGTTTGCAGGGTGCTTACACACTCCCAGCCTTGTGCAGCGTTTAGCTTTTCAGAACACTGTAACTTCGCCTCAGACTGCTTCTTGTCGCCTACATCTAAGCAAAAAGATTTTTCACTATGTCTAGGTCAGAGAAACTGTGACAATACAGAAAACATCTCCCATCGTGTTCTAGAGGCTGCAGGCAGGTCTGCAGAGTGTTTTGCAAGAAGCAAAGGAAACTTGTCCAAAACTCCTTCCATGCGAATATTTCTTGGAATGGAAAAGGCAGGAGAGTGGAACGGTACTGTTTTCTATCAGTTTGCAGGGTGCTTACACACTCCTAGTCTTGTTCAGCGATTTGCTTTGCAGAACACTGTAACTTCGTCTCGGACTGCATCTTGTCGCCTACATCTAAGCAAAAACCTTTTTTCTATGTATCGAACGGAGAAACTGTGACAATACAGAAAACATCTCCCATCGTGTTCTAAAAGCTGCAGGTAGGTCTGCAGA
>WSPJ01000095.1:54613-76780 GCA_009764595.1 Geothlypis trichas
GGTTATGGTGAAAAAAGTTGTTTTCTCAGCTGTGTAGGAGACAAGAGGCACGATATAGAGCGCACGGCAAAGGTAATCGCTGCAGAACACTGCCAGTTTGGTAAGCAGTTGCAAACTGAGAGAAACAATAGCTTTCCGCTCTCTTGCCTTTCCATTCCCGGTCCATTCGAAAGGAAGACATTTTGGACAATTTTCTTTTTCATCTTATGAAACATTCTGACACATGCGTACAACCTCTAGAACACGATGGGAGGGTTTTCTTAAGACACAGAGGTTTCTGCTAGAGAGACATAGTGAAAAAGCTTTTTGCTTAGATGTATGCGACAAGATACAGTCCGAGACGAAGGTACAGTGTTCTGCAAAGCTAATCGCTGCACAAGACTGGGAGTGTGTAAGCACCCTGCAAACTGATAGAAAACAGTACCTTTCCCCTCTCCTGCCTTTTCCCTTCACATTCATACTGGAATGGAAGGAGTTTTGGAAAAGTTTCCTTTGCTTCTTGCAAAACATTCTAGAGACCTGCCTGCATTTTTAGAACACGATGAGAGATGTTTTCTGTATTGTCAGTGTTTCTCCGTTTGAGACATAGTGAAAAAAGCTTTTTCTTAGAGTAGGCGAAAAGAAGCAGTCCGAGACGAAGTTAGAGTGTTCTGCAAAGCTTATCGCTGCACAAGACTGGGAGTGTGTAAGCAACCCTGCAAACTGATAGAAAAAACAGTACCTTTCCCCTCTCCTGCCTTTTTCCCTTCACATTCATACTGGAATGGAAGGAGTTTTGGACAAGTTTCCTTTCCTCTTGCAAAACACGCTGCAGAGCTGCCTGCAGCTTTTAGAACACGATGGGAGATATTTTATGTATTGTCACAGTTTCTCCGCTCGAGACATAGAAAAAAAAGCTTTTTTCCTTAGATGTAGGCAACAAGATGTACTCTGAGACGAAGTTACAGTGTTCTGCAAAGCCAATCGCTGCACAAGACTGGGAATGTGTAAGCACCCTGCAAACTGATAGAAAACAGTACCATTCCCCTCTCCTGCCTTTTCTCTTCTCATTCATACTGGTATGGAAGGAGTTTTGGACAAGTTTTCTTTGCTTCTTGCAAAACATTCTGCAGACTTGCCCGCAGCTTCTAGAACACAATGGGAGATGTTTTCTGTCATTTCACTGTTTCTCAGTTCGAGATATAGTGAAAATGGTTTTTGCTTAGATGTAGGCGACAAGAAGCACTCCGAGGCGAAGTTAAAGTGTTTTGCAAAGCGAATCGCTGCACAAGAGTGGGAGTGTGTAAGCACCCTGCAAACTGATAGAAAACAGTACCTTTCCCCTCTCCTGCCTTTTCCCTTCACATTCATACTGGAATGGAAGGAGTTTTGGACAAGTTTCCTTAGCTTCTTGCAAAACACTCTGCAGACCTGCCTGCAGCTTTTAGAACACGAAGGGAGATGTTTTCTGTATTGTCACAGTTTCTCTGCTAGAGACATAGAGAAAAAGCTTTTTCCTTAGATGTAGGCAACAAGATGTACTCTGAGACGAAGTTACAGTGTTCTGCAAAGCCAATCGCTGCACAAGACTGGGAATGTGTAAGCACCCTGCAAACTGATAGAAAACAGTACCTTTCCCCTCTCCTGCCTTTTCCCTTCACATTCATACTGGAATGGAAGGAGTTTTGGACAAGTTTCCTTTGCTTTTGCAAAACACTCTGCAGACCAGCCTGCAACCTCTAGGACACTAATAGAGATGTTTTTTGAACAGGCAAAGATTCTCCTTGCGAGATATGGTGAAAAAGTTGTTTTCTCAGGTGTAGGTGACAAGAGGCACTATCTAGAGCGCACGGCAATGGTAATCGCTGCAGAACACTGCCAGTTTGTAAGCAGCTGTCAAACTGAGAGAAAACAGTAGCTTTCCACTCTCCTGCCTTTTCCATTCCCAGAAAACTTCGCATGGAATGAGTTTTGGACAAGTTTTCTTTGCTTCTTGCAAAACATTCTGCAGACCTGCCCGCGGCCTCTAGAACACAATGGGAGATGTTTTCTGTCATTTCACTGTTTCTCTGTTCGAGATATAGTGAAAATGGTTTTTGCTTATATGTAGGCGACAAGAAGCAGTCCGAGACGAAGTTAAAGTGTTCTGCAAAGCGAATCGCTGCACAAGACTGGGAGTGTGTAAGCACCCTGCAAACTGATAGAAAACAGTAACTTTCCCCTTTCCTGCCTTTTCGTTTCACATTCATACTGGTATGGAAGGAGTTTTGGACAAGTTACCTTTGCTTCTTGCAAAACACTCTGCAGACCTGCCTGCAACCTCTAGGACACGAATAGAGATGTGTTTTGAACAGGCAAAGATTCTCCTTGCGAGATATGGTGAAAAAGTTGTTTTCTCAGGTGTAGGTGAGGAGAGGCACTATCTAGAGCGCACGGCAAAGGTAATCGCCGCAGAACACTGCCAGTTTGTAAGCAGCTTGCAAACTGAGAGAAAACAGTAGCTTTCCACTCTCTTGCCTTTTCCATTCCCAGTCACATTCGAAAGGAAGACGTTTTGGACAACTTTCTTTTTCTTCTATGAAACACTCGGCACACCTGCATGCAACCCCTAGATCACGATAGGAGATGTTTTCTGAAGAGACACAGTTTCTCCTGGCGAGAGAGTTAAAAGGTATTTGCTTAATTGTAGGTGACCAGAGGCACTGTCTAGAGTGCACTGCAATTCTAATCACTGCACAACTTTGGGAATGTGTGCTCTCCCCGCAAATTTATAGAAAACAGTATCTTTCCACTCTCCTGCCTTTTCCATTCCCAGAAATATTTGCATTGAAGGAGTTTTGGAAAAGTTTCCTTTGCTTCTTGCAAAACATTCTAGAGACCTGCCTGCAGTTTTAGAACACGATGAGAGATGTTTTCTGTATTGTCAGAGTTTCTCCGTTTGAGATATTGTGAAAAGCTTTCTTCTTAGATGTAGGCGAAAAGAAGCAGTCCGAGACGAAGTTAGAGTGTTCTGCAAAGCTTATCGCTGCACAAGACTGGGAGTGTGTAAGCACCCTGCAAACTGATAGAAAACAGTACCTTTCCCCTCTCCTGCCTTTTCCCTTCACATTCATACTGGAATGGAAGGAGTTTTGGACAAGTTTCCTTTGCTTCTTGCAAAACACTCTGCAGAGCTGCCTGCGACCTCTAGAACACGATGGGAGATGTTTTATGTATTGTCACAGTTTCTCCGTTCGAGACATAGAAAAAAAGCTTTTTCCTTAGATGTAGGCAACAAAATGTACTCTGAGACGAAGTTACAGTGCTCTGCAAAGCTAATCGCTGCACAAGACTGGGAGTGCGTAAGCACCCTGCAAACTGATAGAAAACAGTACCTTTCCCCTCTCCTGCCTTTTCCCTTCACATTCATACTGGAATGGAAGGAGTTTTGGACAAGTTTCCTTTGCTTCTTGCAAAACACTCTGCAGACCAGCCTGCAACCTCTAGGACACTAATAGAGATGTTTTTTGAACAGGCAAAGATTCTCCTTGCGAGATATGGTGAAAAAGTTGTTTTCTCAGGTATAGGTGACAAGAGGCACTATCTTGAGCGCACGGCAAAGGCAATCGCTGCAGAACACTGCCAGTTTGTAAGCAGCTGGCAAACTGAGAGAAAACAGTAGTTTTCACGGTCCTGCCTTTTCCATTCCCCAGAATATTTACATTGAAGGAGTTTTGGAAAAGTTCCTTTGCTTCTTGCAAAAACATTCTAGAGACCTGCCTGCAGTTTAAGAACACGATGAGAGATGTTTTCTGTATTGTCAGAGTTTCTCCGTTTGAGTAATAGTGAAAAAGCTTTTTTCTTAGATGTAGGCGAAAAGAAGAAGTCCGAGACGAAGTTAGAGTGTTCTGCAAAGCTTATCGCTGCACAAGACTGGGAGTGTGTAAGCACCCTGCAAACTGATAGAAAACAGTACCTTTCCCCTCTCCTGCCTTTTCCCTTCACATTCATACTGGAATGGAAGGAGTTTTGGACAAGTTTCCTTTGCTTCTTGCAAAACACTCTGCAGACCAGCCTGCAACCTCTAGGACACTAATAGAGATGTTTTTTGAACAGGCAAAGATTCTCCTTGCGAGATATGGTGAAAAAGTTGTTTTCTCAGGTGTAGGTGACAAGAGGCACTATCTAGAGCGCACGGCAAAGGTAATCGCTGCAGAACACTGCCAGTTTGTAAGCAGCTGGCAAACTGAGAGAAAACAGTAGCTTTCCACTCTCCTGCCTTTTCCATTCCCAGAAAACTTCGCATGCAATGAGTTTTGGACAAGTTTTCTTTGCTTCTTGCAAAACATTCTGGAGACCTGCCCGCGGCCTCTAGAACACAATGGGAGATGTTTTCTGTCATTTCACTGTTTCTCTGTTCGAGATATAGTGAAAATGGTTTTTGCTTAGATGTAGGCGACAAGAAGCAGTCCGAGACGAAGTTAAAGTGTTCTGCAAAGCTAATCGCTGCACAAGACTGGGAGTGTGTAAGCACCCTGCAAACTGATAGAAAACAGTACCATTCCCCTCTCCTGCCTTTTCTCTTCACATTCATACTGGTATGGAAGGAGTTTTGGACAAGTTTCCTTTGCTACTTGCAAAACACTCTGCAGACCAGCCTGCAACCTCTAGGACACGAATAGACATGTTTTTAGAACAGGCAATGATTCTCCTTGCAGGTTATGGTGAAAAAGTTGTTTTCTCAGGTGTAGGGGACAAGAGGCACTATCTAGAGCGCACGGCAAAGGTAATCGCTGCAGAACACTGCCAGTTTGTAAGCAGCTTGCAAACTGAGAGAAAACAGTAGCTTTCCACTCTCCTGCCCTTTCATTCCCAGAAGACTTCGCATGGAATGAGGTTTGGAAAAGTTTTCTTTGCTTCTTGCAAAACACTCTGCAGACCTGCCTGCAGCTTTTAGAACACGATGAGTGATGTTTTCTGTATTGTCAGAGTTTCTCCGTTCGAGACATAGTGAAAAAGCTTTTTTCTTAGATGTAGGCGACAAGATGCAGTCCGAGACGAAGTAAAAGTGTTCTGCAAAGCTAATTGCTGCACAAGACTGGGAGTGTGTAAGCACCCTGCAAACAGGTAGAAAACAGTAACTTTCCCCTTTCCTGCCTTTTCCCTTCACATTCATACTGGTAGGGAAGGAGTTTTGGACAAGTTTTCTTTGCTTCTTGCAAAACATTCTGCAGACTTGCCCGCAGCCTCTAGAACACAATGGGAGATGTTTTCTGTCATTTCACTGTTTCTCAGTTCGAGATATAGTGAAAATGGTTTTTGCTTAGATGTAGGCGACAAGAAGCACTCCGAGGCGAAGTTAAAGTGTTTTGCAAAGCGAATCGCTGCACAAGACTGGGAGTGTGTAAGCACCCTGCAAACTGATAGAAAACAGTACCTTTCCCCTCTCCTGCCTTTTCCCTTCACATTCATACTGGAATGGAAGGAGTTTTGGACAAGTTTCCTTAGCTTCTTGCAAAACACTCTGCAGACCTGCCTGCAGCTTTTAGAACACGATGGGAGATGTTTTCTGTATTGTCACAGTTTCTCCGCTCGAGACATAGAAAAAAAGCTTTTTCCTTAGATGTAGGCGACAAGATGTACTCTGAGACGAAGTTACAGTGTTCTGCAAAGCCAATCGCTGCACAAGACTGGGAATGTGTAAGCACCCTGCAAACTGATAGAAAACAGTACCTTTCCCCTCTCCTGCCTTTTCCCTTCACATTCATACTGGAATGGAAGGAGTTTTGGACAAGTTTCCTTTGCTTCTTGCAAAACACTCTGCAGACCAGCCTGCAACCTCTAGGACACTAATAGAGATGTTTTTTGAACAGGCAAAGATTCTCCTTGCGAGATATGGTGAAAAAGTTGTTTTCTCAGGTGTAGGTGACAAGAGGCACTATCTAGAGCGCACGGCAATGGTAATCGCTGCAGAACACTGCCAGTTTGTAAGCAGCTGTCAAACTGAGAGAAAACAGTAGCTTTCCACTCTCCTGCCTTTTCCATTCCCAGAAAACTTCGCATGGAATGAGTTTTGGACAAGTTTTCTTTGCTTCTTGCAAAACATTCTGCAGACCTGCCCGCGGCCTCTAGAACACAATGGGAGATGTTTTCTGTGATTTCACAGTTTCTCTGTTCGAGATATAGTGAAAATGGTTTTTGCTTAGATGTAGGCGACAAGAAGCAGTCCGAGACGAAGTTAAAGTGTTTTGCAAAGCTAATCGCTGCACAAGACTGGGAGTGTGTAAGCACCCTGCAAACTGATAGAAAACAGTACCATTCCCCTCTCCTGCCTTTTCCCTTCACATTCATACTGGAATGGAAGGAGTTTTGGACAAGTTTCCTTTGCTTCTTGCAAAACACTCTGCAGACCAGCCTGCAACCTCTAGGACACGAATAGAGATGTTTTTTGAACAGGCAAAGATTCTCCTTGCGAGATATGGTGAAAAAGTTGTTTTCTCAGATGTAGGTGAGGAGAGGCACTATCTAGAGCGCACGGCAAAGGTAATCGCCGCAGAACACTGCCAGTTTGTAAGCAGCTTGCAAACTGAGATAAAACAGTAGCTTTCCACTCTCTTGCCTTTTCCATTCCCAGTCACATTCGAAAGGAAGACGTTTTGGACAACTTTCTTTTTCTTCTATGAAACACTCGGCACACCTGCATGCAACCCCTAGATCACGATAGGAGATGTTTTCTGAAGAGACACAGTTTCTCCTGGCGAGAGAGTTAAAAGGTATTTGCTTAATTGTAGGTGACCAGAGGCACTGTCTAGAGTGCACTGCAATTCTAATCACTGCACAACTTTGGGAATGTGTGCTCTCCCCGCAAATTTATAGAAAACAGTATCTTTCCACTCTCCTGCCTTTTCCATTCCCAGAAATATTTGCATTGAAGGAGTTTTGGAAAAGTTTCCTTTGCTTCTTGCAAAACATTCTAGAGACCTGCCTGCAGTTTTAGAACACGATGAGAGATGTTTTCTGTATTGTCAGAGTTTCTCCGTTTGAGACATAGTGAAAAAGCTTTTTTCTTAGATGTAGGCGAAAAGAAGCAGTCCGAGACGAAGTTAGAGTGTTCTGCAAAGCTTATCGCTGCACAAGACTGGGAGTGTGTAAGCACCCTGCAAACTGATAGAAAACAGTACCTTTCCCCTCTCCTGCCTTTTCCCTTCACATTCATACTGGAATGGAAGGAGTTTTGGACAAGTTTCCTTTGCTTCTTGCAAAACACTCTGCAGAGCTGCCTGCGACCTCTAGAACACGATGGGAGATGTTTTCTGTATTGTTACAGTTTCTCCATTCGAGACATAGTGAGAAAGCTTTTTGCTTAGATGTAGGCGACATGAAGCAGTCCGAGACGAAGTTACTGTGTTCTGCAAAGCTAATCGCTGCACAAGACTGGGAGTGTGTAAGCACCCTGCAAACTGATAGAAAACAGTACCTTTCCCCTCTCCAGCCGTTTCCCTTCACATTCAAACTGGAATGGAAGGAGTTTTGGACAAGTTTCCTTTGCTTCTTGCAAAACACTCTGCAGACCAGCCTGCAACCTCTAGGACACGAATAGACATGTTTTTAGAACAGGCAATGATTCTCCTTGCAGGTTATGGTGAAAAAGTTGTTTTCTCAGGTGTAGGAGACAAGAGGCACTATCTAGAGCGCACGGCAAAGGTAATCGCTGCAGAACACTGCCAGTTTGTAAGCAGCTTGCAAACTGAGAGAAAACAATAGCTTTCCACTCTCTTGCCTTTTCCATTCCCGGTCACATTCGAAAGGAAGACATTTTGGACAATTTTCTTTTTCTTCTTATGAAACACTCTGAACACATGCGTACAACCTCTAGAACACGATGGGAGATGTTTTCTTAAGACACAGAGTTTCTCCTAGAGAGACATAGTGAAAAAGCTTTTTGCTTAGATGTAGGCGACAAGATACAGTCCGAGACGAAGGTACAGTGTTCTGCAAAGCTAATCGCTGCACAAGACTGGGAGTGTGTAAGAACCCTGCAAACTGATAGAAAACAGTACCTTTCCCCTCTCCAGCCTTTTCCCTTCACATAAAAACTGGAATGGAAGGAGTTTTGGACAAGTTTCCTTTGCTTCTTGCAAAACACTCTGCAGACCAGCCTGCAACCTCTAGGACACTAATAGAGATGTTTTTTGAACAGGCAAAGATTCTCCTTGTGAGATATGGTGAAAAAGTTGTTTTCTCAGGTGTAGGTGAGGAGAGGCACTATCTAGAGCGCACGGCAAAGGTAATCGCTGCAGAACACTGCCAGTTTGTAAGCAGCTGTCAAACTGAGAGAAAACAGTAGCTTTCCACTCTCTTGCCTTTTCCATTCCCAGTCACATTCGAAAGGAAGACGTTTTGGACAGCTTTCTTTTTCTTCTATGAAACACTCGGCACACCTGCATGCAACCCCTAGATCACGATAGGAGATGTTTTCTGAAGAGACACAGTTTCTCCTGGCGAGAGAGTTAAAAGGTATTTGCTTAATTGTAGGTGACCAGAGGCACTGTCTAGAGTGCACTGCAATTCTAATCACTGCACAACTTTGGGATTGTGTGTAAGCACCCTGCAAACTGATAGAAAACAGTATCTTTCCACTCTCCTGCCTTTTCCATTCCCAGAAATATTTGCATTGAAGGAGTTTTGGAAAAGTTTCCTTTGCTTCTTGCAAAACATTCTAGAGACCTGCCTGCAGTTTTAGAACACGATGAGAGATGTTTTCTGTATTGTCAGAGTTTCTCCGTTTGAGACATAGTGAAAAAGCTTTTCTTCTTAGATGTAGGCGACAAGATGCAGTCCGAGACGAAGTTAGAGTGTTCTGCAAAGCTTATAGCTGCACAAGACTGGGAGTGTGTAAGCACCCTGCAAATTGATAGAAAACAGTACCTTTCCCCTCTCCTGCCTTTTCCCTTCACATTCATACTGGAATGGAAGGAGTTTTGGACAAGTTTCCTTTCCTCTTGCAAAACACGCTGCAGACCTGCCTGCAGCTTTTAGAACACGATGGGAGATATTTTATGTATTGTCACAGTTTCTCCGTTCGAGACATAGAAAAAAAGCTTTTTCCTTAGATGTAGGCAACAAGATGTACTCTGAGACGAAGTTACAGTGTTCTGCAAAGCCAATCGCTGCACAAGACTGGGAGTGTGTAAGCACCCTGCAAACTGATAGAAAACAGTACCTTTCCCCTCTCCTGCCTTTTCCCTTCACATTCATACTGGAATGGAAGGAGTTTTGGACAAGTTTCCTTTGCTTCTTGCAAAACACTCTGCAGACCAGCCTGCAACCTCTAGGACACTAATAGAGATGTTTTTTGAACAGGCAAAGATTCTCCTTGCGAGATATGGTGAAAAAGTTGTTTTCTCAGGTGTAAGTGACAAGAGGCACTATCTAGAGCGCACGGCAATGGTAATCGCTGCAGAACACTGCCAGTTTGTAAGCAGCTGGCAAACTGAGAGAAAACAGTAGCTTTCCACTCTCCTGCCTTTTCCATTCCCAGAAAACTTCGCATGCAATGAGTTTTGGACAAGTTTTCTTTGCTTCTTGCAAAACATTCTGCAGACCTGCCGCAGGCTTTTAGAACACAATGGAGTGATGTTTTCTGTGATATCACAGTTTCTCTGTTCGAGATATAGTGAAAATAGTTTTTGCTTAGATGTAGGCGACAAGAAGCAGTCCGAGACGAAGTTACAGTGTTCTGCAAAGCTAATCGCTGCACAAGACTGGGAGTGTGTAACACCCTGCAAACTGATAGAAAACAGTACCATTACCCTCTCCTGCCTTTTCTCTTCACATTCATACTGGTATGGAAGGAGTTTTGGACAAGTTTCCTTTGCTTCTTGCAAAACACTCTGCAGACCAGCCTGCAACCTCTAGGACACGAATAGACATGTTTTTAGAACAGGCAATGATTCTCCTTGCGAGATATGGTGAAAAAGTTGTTTTCTCAGGTGTAGGTGACAAGAGGCACTATCTAGAGCGCACGGCAAAGGTAATCGCTGCAGAACACTGCCAGTTTGTAAGCAGCTTGCAAACTGAGAGAAAAAAATAGCTTTCCACTCTCTTGCCTTTTCCATTCCCAGTCACATTCAAAAGGAAGACATTTTGGACAATTTTCTTTTTCTTCTTATGAAACACTCTGAACACATGCGTACAACCTCTAGAACACGATGGGAGATGTTTTCTAAAGAGACAGAGTTTCTCCTAGAGAGACATAGTAAAAAAGCTTTTTGCTTAGATGGAGGCGACAAGAAGCAGTCCGAGACAAAGGTACAGTGTTCTGCAAAGCTAATCGCTGCACAAGACTGGGAGTGTGTAAGAACCCTGCAAACTGATAGAAAACAGTACTTTCCCCTCTCCTGCCTTTTCTCTTCACATTGATAGTGAATGGAAGGAGTTTTGGACAAGTTTCCTTTGCTTCTTGCAAAACACTCTGCAGACCAGCCTGCAACCTCTAGGACACTAATAGAGATGTTTTTTGAACAGGCAAAGATTCTCCTTGTGAGATATGGTGAAAAAGTTGTTTTCTCAGGTGTAGGTGAGGAGAGGCACTATCTAGAGCGCACGGCAAAGGTAATCGCTGCAGAACACTGCCAGTTTGTAAGCAGCTGTCAAACTGAGAGAAAACAGTAGCTTTCCACTCTCTTGCCTTTTCCATTCCCAGTCACATTCGAAAGGAAGACGTTTTGGACAACTTTCTTTTTCTTCTATGAAACACTCGGCACACCTGCATGTAACCCCTAGATCACGATAGGAGATGTTTTCTGAAGAGACACAGTTTCTCCTGGCGAGAGAGTTAAAAGGTATTTGCTTAATTGTAGGTGACCAGAGGCACTGTCTAGAGTGCACTGCAATTCTAATCACTGCACAACTTTGGGAATTGTGTGCTCATCCCCGCAAACTGATAGAAAACAGTATCTTTCCACTCTCCTGCCTTTTCCATTCCCAGAAATATTTGCATTGAAGGAGTTTTGGAAAAGTTTCCTTTGCTTCTTGCAAAACATTCTAGAGACCTGCCTGCAGTTTTAGAACACGATGAGAGATGTTTTCTGTATTGTCAGAGTTTCTCCGTTTGAGACATACTGAAAAAGCTTTTTTCTTAGATGTAGGCGAAAAGAAGCAGTCCGAGACGAAGTTAGAGTGTTCTGCAAAGCTTATCGCTGCACAAGACTGGGAGTGTGTAAGCACCCTGCAAACTGATAGAAAACAGTACCTTTCCCCTCTCCTGCCTTTTCCCTTCACATTCATACTGGAATGGAAGGAGTTTTGGACAAGTTTCCTTTCCTCTTGCAAAACACGCTGCAGACCTGCCTGCAGCTTTTAGAACACGATGGGAGATATTTTATGTATTGTCACAGTTTCTCCGTTCGAGACATAGAAAAAAAGCTTTTTCCTTAGATGTAGGCAACAAGATGTACTCTGAGACGAAGTTACAGTGTTCTGCAAAGCCAATCGCTTCACAAGACTGGGAGTGTGTAAGCACCCTGCAAACTGATAGAAAACAGTACCTTTCCCCTCTCCTGCCTTTTCCCTTCACATTAAAACTGGAATGGAAGGAGTTTTGGACAAGTTTCCTTTGCTTCTTGCAAAACACTCTGCAGACCAGCCTGCAACCTCTAGGACACTAATAGAGATGTTTTTTGAACAGTCAAAGATTCTCCTTGCGAGATATGGTGAAAAAGTTGTTTTCTCATATGCAGGTGAGGTGAGGCACTATCTAGAGCGCACGGCAAAGGTAATCGCCGCAGAACACTGCCAGTTTGTAAGCAGCTTGCAAACTGAGATAAAACAGTAGCTTTCCACTCTCTTGCCTTTTCCATTCCCCGTCACATTCGAAAGGAAGACGTTTTGGACAACTTTCTTTTTCTTCTATGAAACACTCGGCACACCTGCATGCAACCCCTAGATCACGATAGGAGATGTTTTCTGAAGAGACACAGTTTCTCCTGGCGAGAGAGTTAAAAGGTATTTGCTTAATTGTAGGTGACCAGAGGCACTGTCTAGAGTGCACTGCCAATTCTAATCACTGCACAACTTTGGGAATGTGTGCTCTCCCCGCAAATTTATAGAAAACAGTATCCTTCCACTCTCCTTCCTTCCATTCCAGAAATATTTGCATGAAGGAGTTTTGGAAAAGTTTCCCTTTGCTTCTTGCAAAACATTCTAGAGACCTGCCTGCAGTTTTAGAACACGATGAGAGATGTTTCTGTATGTCAGAGTTTCTCCGTTTTGAGACATACTGAAAAAGCTTTTTTCTTAGATGTAGGCGAAAAGAAGCAGTCGAGACGAAGTTAGAGTGTCTGCAAAGCTTATCGCTGCACAAGACTGGGAGTGTGTAAGCACCCTGCAAACTGATAGAAAACAGTACCTTTCCCCTCTCCCTGCCTTTTCCCTTCACATCATACTGGATGGAAGGAGTTTTGGACAAGTTTCCTTCTGCATTCTTGCAAAAACACTACTGCAGAGCTGCCTGCTACCTCTTAGACACGATGGGAGATATTTTATGTATTGTCAAAGTTTCTCCGCTCGAGACATAGAAAAAAAGCTTTTTCCTTAGATGTAGGCAACAAGATGTACTCTGAGACGAAGTTACAGTGTTCTGCAAAGCCAATCGCTGCACAAGACTGGGAGTGTGTAAGCACCCTGCAAACTGATAGAAAACAGTACCTTTCCCCTCTCCTGCCTTTTCCCTTCACATTCATACTGGAATGGAAGGAGTTTTGGACAAGTTTCCTTTGCTTCTTGCAAAACATTCTGCAGACCAGCCTGCAACCTCTAGGACACTAATAGAGATGTTTTTTGAACAGGCAAAGATTCTCCTTGCGAGATATGGTGAAAAAGTTGTTTTCTCAGGTGTAAGTGACAAGAGGCACTATCTAGAGCGCACGGCAATGGTAATCGCTGCAGAACACTGCCAGTTTGTAAGCAGCTGGCAAACTGAGAGAAAACAGTAGCTTTCCACTCTCCTGCCTTTTCCATTCCCAGAAAACTTCGCATGCAATGAGTTTTGGACAAGTTTTCTTTGCTTCTTGCAAAACATTCTGCAGACCTGCCTGCAGCTTTTAGAACACGATGAGTGATGTTTTCTGTGATTTCACAGTTTCTCTGTTCGAGATATAGTGAAAATAGTTTTTGCTTAGATGTAGGCGACAAGAAGCAGTCCGAGACGAAGTTACAGTGTTCTGCAAAGCTAATCGCTGCACAAGACTGGGAGTGTGTAAACACCCTGCAAACTGATAGAAAACAGTACCATTACCCTCTCCTGCCTTTTCTCTTCACATTCATACTGGTATGGAAGGAGTTTTGGACAAGTTTCCTTTGCTTCTTGCAAAACACTCTGCAGACCAGCCTGCAACCTCTAGGACACGAATAGACATGTTTTTAGAACAGGCAATGATTCTCCTTGCAGGTATGGTGAAAAATTTGTTTTCTCAGGTGTAGGGGACAAGAGGCACTATCTAGAGCGCACGGCAAAGGTAATCGCTGCAGAACACTGCCAGTTTGTAAGCAGCTTGCAAACTGAGAGAAAACAATAGCTTTCCACTCTCTTGCCTTTTCCATTCCCAGTCACATTCGAAAGGAAGACATTTTGGACAATTTTCTTTTTCTTCTTATGAAACACTCTGAACACATGCGTACAACCTCTAGAACACGATGGGAGATGTTTTCTTAAGACACAGAGTTTCTCCTAGAGAGACATAGTGAAAAAGCTTTTTGCTTAGATGTAGGCGACAAGAAGCAGTCCGAGACGAAGGTACAGTGTTCTGCAAAGCTAATCGCTGCACAAGACTGGGAGTGTGTAAGAACCCTGCAAACTGATAGAAAACAGTACCTCTCCCCTCTCCTACCTTTTCTCTTCACATTGATAGTGGAATGGTAGGAGTTTTGGACAAGTCTCCTTTGCTTCTTGCAAAACACTCTGCAGACCAGCCTGCAACCTCTAGGACACTAATAGAGATGTTTTTTGAACAGGCAAAGATTCTCCTTGTGAGATATGGTGAAAAAGTTGTTTTCTCAGGTGTAGGTGAGGAGAGGCACTATCTAGAGCGCACGGCAAAGGTAATCGCTGCAGAACACTGCCAGTTTGTAAGCAGCTGGAAAACTGAGAGAAAACAGTAGCTTTCCACTCTCTTGCCTTTTCCATTCCCAGTCACATTCGAAAGGAAGACGTTTTGGACAACTTTCTTTTTCTTCTATGAAACACTCGGCACACCTGCATGCAACCCCTAGATCACGATAGGAGATGTTTTCTGAAGAGACACAGTTTCTCCTGGCGAGAGAGTTAAAAGGTATTTGCTTAATTGTAGGTGACCAGAGGCACTGTCTAGAGTGCACTGCAATTCTAATCACTGCACAACTTTGGGATTGTGTGCTAGCACCCTGCAAACTGATAGAAAACAGTATCTTTCCACTCTCCTGCCTTTTCCATTCCCAGAAATATTTGCATTGAAGGAGTTTTGGAAAAGTTTCCTTTGCTTCTTGCAAAACATTCTAGAGACCTGCCTGCAGTTTTAGAACACGATGAGAGATGTTTTCTGTATTGTCAGAGTTTCTCCGTTTGAGACATAGTGAAAAAGCTTTTCTTCTTAGATGTAGGCGACAAGATGCAGTCCGAGACGAAGTTAGAGTGTTCTGCAAAGCTTATAGCTGCACAAGACTGGGAGTGTGTAAGCACCCTGCAAACTGATAGAAAACAGTACCTTTCCCCTCTCCTGCCTTTTCCCTTCACATTCATACTGGAATGGAAGGAGTTTTGGACAAGTTTCCTTAGCTTCTTTCAAAACACTCTGCAGACCTGCCTTCAGCTTTTAGAACACGATGGGAGATGTTTTCTGTATTGTCACAGTTTCTTCGTTCGAGACATAGAAAAAAAGCTTTTTCCTTAGATGTAGGCGACAAGATGTACTCTGAGACGAAGTTACAGTGTTCTGCAAAGCCAATCGCTGCACAGG
This sequence comes from Geothlypis trichas, assembly GCA_009764595.1. Taxonomy (NCBI): domain Eukaryota; kingdom Metazoa; phylum Chordata; class Aves; order Passeriformes; family Parulidae; genus Geothlypis; species Geothlypis trichas. The sequence goes on from WSPJ01000095.1 coordinate 69,565, forward strand.
ACTGGGAATGTGTAAGCACCCTGCAAACTGATAGAAAACAGTACCTTTCCCCTCTCCAGCCGTTTCCCTTCACATTAAAACTGGAATGGAAGGAGTTTTGGACAAGTTTCCTTTGCTTCTTGCAAAACACTCTGCAGACCAGCCTGCAACCTCTAGGACACTAATAGAGATGTGTTTTGAACAGGCAAAGATTCTCCTTGTGAGATATGGTGAAAAAGTTGTTTTCTCAGGTGTAGGTGACAAGAGGCACTATCTAGAGCGCACGGCAATGGTAATCGCTGCAGAACACTGCCAGTTTGTAAGCAGCTGTCAAACTGAGAGAAAAAAGTAGCTTTCCACTCTCCTGCCTTTTCCATTCCCAGAAAACTTCGCATGGAATGAGTTTTGGACAAAATTTCTTTGCTTCTTGCAAAACATTCTGCAGACCTGCCCGCGGCCTCTAGATCACAATGGGAGATGTTTTCTGTGATTTCACAGTTTCTCTGTTCGAGATATAGTGAAAATGTTTTTTGCTTAGATGTAGGCGACAAGAAGCAGTCCGAGACGAAGTTAAAGTGTTTTGCAAAGCTAATCGCTGCACAAGACTGGGAGTGTGTAAGCACCCTGCAAACTGATAGAAAACAGTACCATTCCCCTCTCCTGCCTTTTCCCTTCACATTCATACTGGAATGGAAGGAGTTTTGGACAAGTTTCCTTTGCTTCTTGCAAAACACTCTGCAGAGCTGCCTGCGACCTCTAGAACACGATGGGAGATGTTTTCCGTATTGTTACAGTTTCTCCATTCGAGACATAGTGAAAAAGCTTTTTTCTTAGATGTAGGCGACAAGATGCAGTCCGAGACGAAGTTAGAGTGTTCTGCAAAGCTTATAGCTGCACAAGACTGGGAGTCTGTAAGCACCCTGCAAACTGATAGAAAACAGTACCTTTCCCCTCTCCTGCCTTTTCCCTTCACATTCATACTGGAATGGAAGGAGTTTTGGACAAGTTTCCTTAGCTTCTTTCAAAACACTCTGCAGACCTGCCTTCAGCTTTTAGAACTTGATGGGAGATGTTTTCTGTATTGTCACAGTTTCTCCGCTCGAGACACAGAAAAAAAGCTTTTTCCTTAGATGTAGGCGACAAGATGTACTCTGAGACGAAGTTACAGTGTTCTGCAAAGCCAATCGCTGCACAAGACTGGGAATGTGTAAGCACCCTGCAAACTGATAGAAAACAGTACCTTTCCCCTCTCCTGCCTTTTCCCTTCACATTCATACTGGAATGGAAGGAGTTTTGGACAAGTTTCCTTTGCTTCTTGCAAAACACTCTGCAGACCAGCCTGCAACCTCTAGGACACTAATAGAGATGTTTTTTGAACAGGCAAAGATTCTCCTTGCGAGATATGGTGAAAAAGTTGTTTTCTCAGGTGTAGGTGACACGAGGCACTATCTAGAGCGCACGGCAATGGTAATCGCTGCAGAACACTGCCAGTTTGTAAGCAGCTGTCAAACTGAGAGAAAAAAGTAGTTTTCCACTCTCCTGCCTTTTCCGTTCCCAGAAAACTTCGCATGGAATGAGTTTTGGACAAAATTTCTTTGCTTCTTGCAAAACATTCTGCAGACCTGCCCGCGGCCTCTAGATCACAATGGGAGATGTTTTCTGTGATTTCACAGTTTCTCTGTTCGAGATATAGTGATAATGTTTTTTGCTTAGATGTAGGCGACAAGAAGCAGTCCGAGACGAAGTTAAAGTGTTTTGCAAAGCTAATCGCTGCACAAGACTGGGAGTGTGTAAGCACCCTGCAAACTGATAGAAAACAGTACCTTTCCCCTCTCCTGCCTTTTCCCTTCACATTCATACTGGAATGGAAGGAGTTTTGGACAAGTTTCCTTTGCTTCTTGCAAAACACTCTGCAGACCAGCCTGCAACCTCTAGGACACGAATAGAGATGTTTTTTGAACAGTCAAAGATTCTCCTTGCGAGATATGGTGAAAAAGTTGTTTTCTCAGATGTAGGTGAGGAGAGGCACTATCTAGAGCGCACGGCAAAGGTAATCGCCGCAGAACACTGCCAGTTTGTACGCAGCTTGCAAACTGAGATAAAACAGTAGCTTTCCACTCTCTTGCCTTTTCCATTCCCAGTCACATTCGAAAGGAAGACGTTTTGGAACACTTTCTTTTTCTTCTATGAAACACTCGGCACACCTGCATGCAACCCCTAGATCACGATAGGAGATGTTTTCTGAAGAGACACAGTTTCTCCTGGCGAGAGAGTTAAAAGGTATTTGCTTAATTGTAGGTGACCAGAGGCACTGTCTAGAGTGCACTGCAATTCTAATCACTGCACAACTTTGGGAATGTGTGCTCTCCCCGCAAATTTATAGAAAACAGTATCTTTCCACTCTCCTGCCTTTTCCATTCCCAGAAATATTTGCATTGAAGGAGTTTTGGAAAAGTTTCCTTTGCTTCTTGCAAAATATTCTAGAGACCTGCCTGCAGTTTTAGAACACGATGAGAGATGTTTTCTGTATTGTCAGAGTTTCTCTGTTTGAGACATAGTGAAAAAGCTTTTTTCTTAGATGTAGGCGAAAAGAAGCAGTCCGAGACGAAGTTAGAGTGTTCTGCAAAGCTTATCGCTGCACAAGACTGGGAGTGTGTAAGCACCCTGCAAACTGATAGAAAACAGTACCTTTCCCCTCTCCTGCCTTTTCCCTTCACATTCATACTGGAATGGAAGGAGTTTTGGACAAGTTTCCTTTGCTTCTTGCAAAACACTCTGCAGACCTGCTTGCAGCTATTAGAACACGATGGGAGATGTTTTCTGTATTGTCACAGTTTCTCCGCTCGAGACATAGTGAGAAAGCTTTTTGCTTAGATGTAGGCGACATGAAGCAGTCCGAGACGAAGTTACTGTGTTCTGCAAAGCTAATAGCTGCACAAGACTGGGAGTGTGTAAGCACCCTGCAAACTGATAGAAAACAGTACCTTTCCCCTCTCCAGCCGTTTCCCTTCACATTAAAACTGGAATGGAAGGAGTTTTGGACAAGTTTCCTTTGCTTCTTGCAAAACACTCTGCAGACCAGCCTGCAACCTCTAGGACACGAATAGACATGTTTTTAGAACAGGCAATGATTCTCCTTGCAGGTTATCGTGAAAATGTTGTTTTCTCAGGTGTAGGGGACAAGAGGCACTATCTAGAGCGCACGGCAAAGGTAATCGCTGCAGAACACTGCCAGTTTGTAAGCAGCTTGCAAACTGAGAGAAAACAATAGCTTTCCACTCTCTTGCCTTTTCCATTCCCGGTCACATTCGAAATGAAGACATTTTGGACAATTTTCTTTTTCTTCTTATGAAACACTCTGAACACATGCGTACAACCTCTAGAACACGATGGGAGATGTTTTCTTAAGACACAGAGTTTCTCCTAGAGAGACATAGTGAAAAAGCTTTTTGCTTAGATGTAGGCGACAAGAAGCAGTCCGAGACGAAGGTACAGTGTTCTGCAAAGCTAATCGCTGCACAAGACTGGGAGTGTGTAAGAACCCTGCAAACTGATAGAAAACAGTACCTCTCCCCTCTCCTACCTTTTCTCTTCACATTGATACTGGAATGGTAGGAGTTTTGGACAAGTCTCCTTTGCTTCTTGCAAAACACTCTGCAGACCAGCCTGCAACCTCTAGGACACTAATAGAGATGTTTTTTGAACAGGCAAAGATTCTCCTTGCGAGATATGGTGAAAAAGTTGTTTTCTCAGGTGTAGGTGAGGAGAGGCACTATCTAGAGCGCACGGCAAAGGTAATCGCTGCAGAACACTGCCAGTTTGTAAGCAGCTGGCAAACTGAGAGAAAACAGTAGCTTTCCACTCTCTTGCCTTTTCCATTCCCAGTCACATTCGAAAGGAAGACGTTTTGGACAACTTTCTTTTTCTTCTATGAAACACTCGGCACACCTGCATGCAACCCCTAGATCACGATAGGAGATGTTTTCTGAAGAGACACAGTTTCTCCTGGCGAGAGAGTTAAAAGGTATTTGCTTAATTGTAGGTGACCAGAGGCACTGACTAGAGTGCACTGCAATTCTAATCACTGCACAACTTTGGGATTGTGTGTAAGCACCCTGCAAACTGATAGAAAACAGTATCTTTCCATTCTCCTGCCTTTTCCATTCCCAGAAATATTTGCATTGAAGGAGTTTTGGAAAAGTTTCCTTTGCTTCTTGCAAAATATTCTAGAGACCTGCCTGCAGTTTTAGAACACGATGAGAGATGTTTTCTGTATTGTCAGAGTTTCTCCGTTTGAGACATAGTGAAAAAGCTTTTCTTCTTAGATGTAGGCGACAAGAATGCAGTCCGAGACGAAGTTAGAGTGTTCTGCAAAGCTTATAGCTGCACGAGACTGGGAGTGTGTAAGCACCCTGCAAACTGATAGAAAACAGTACCTTTCCCCTCTCCTGCCTTTTCCCTTCACATTCATACTGGAATGGAAGGAGTTTTGGACAAGTTTCCTTAGCTTCTTTCAAAACACTCTGCAGACCTGCCTTCAGCTTTTAGAACACGATGGGAGATGTTTTCTGTATTGTCACAGTTTCTCCGCTCGAGACATAGAAAAAAAGCTTTTTCCTTAGATGTAGGCGACAAGATGTACTCTGAGACGAAGTTACAGTGTTCTGCAAAGCCAATCGCTGCACAAGACTGGGAATGTGTAAGCACCCTGCAAACTGATAGAAAACAGTACCTTTCCCCTCTCCAGCCGTTTCCCTTCACATTAAAACTGGAATGGAAGGAGTTTTGGACAAGTTTCCGTTGCTTGTTGCAAAACACTCTGCAGACCAGCCTGCAACCTCTAGGACACTAATAGAGATGTTTTTTGAACAGGCAAAGATTCTCCTTGTGAGATATGGTGAAAAAGTTGTTTTCTCAGGTGTAGGTGACAAGAGGCACTATCTAGAGCGCACGGCAATGGTAATCGCTGCAGAACACTGCCAGTGTGTAAGCAGCTGTCAAACTGAGAGAAAAAAGTAGCTTTCCACTCTCCTGCCTTTTCCATTCCCAGAAAACTTCGCATGGAATGAGTTTTGGACAAAATTTCTTTGCTTCTTGCAAAACATTCTGCAGACCTGCCCGCGGCCTCTAGATCACAATGGGAGATGTTTTCTGCGATTTCACAGTTTCTCTGTTCGAGATATAGTGAAAATGTTTTTGCTTAAATGTAGGCGACAAGAAGCAGTCCGAGACGAAGTTAAAGTGTTTTGCAAAGCTAATCGCTGCACAAGACTGGGAGTGTGTAAGCACCCTGCAAACTGATAGAAAACAGTACCATTCCCCTCTCCTGCCTTTTCCCTTCACATTCATACTGGAATGGAAGGAGTTTTGGACAAGTTTCCTTTGCTTCTTGCAAAACACTCTGCAGAGCTGCCTGCGACGTCTAGAACACGATGGGAGTTGTTTTCCGTATTGTTACAGTTTCTCCATTCGAGACATAGTGAAAAAGCTTTTTTCTTAGATGTAGGCGACAAGATGCAGTCCGAGACGAAGTTAGAGTGTTCTGCAAAGCTTATAGCTGCACAAGACTCGGAGTCTGTAAGCACCCTGCAAACTGATAGAAAACAGTACCTTTCCCCTCTCCTGCCTTTTGCCTTCACATTCATACTGGAATGGAAGGAGTTTTGGACAAGTTTCCTTAGCTTCTTGCAAAACACTCTGCAGACCTGCCTGCAGCTTTTGAAACTTAATGGGAGATGTTTTCTGTATTGTCACAGTTTCTCCGCTCGAGACATAGAAAAAAAGCTTTTTCCTTAGATGTAGGCGACAAGATGTACTCTGAGACGAAGTTACAGTGTTCTGCAAAGCCAATCGCTGCACAAGACTGGGAATGTGTAAGCACCCTGCAAACTGATAGAAAACAGTACCTTTCCCCTCTCCTGCCTTTTCCCTTCACATTCATACTGGAATGGAAGGAGTTTTGGACAAGTTTCCTTTGCTTGTTGCAAAACACTCTGCAGACCAGCCTGCAACCTCTAGGACACTAATAGAGATGTTTTTTGAACAGGCAAAGATTCTCCTTGCGAGATATGGTGAAAAAGTTGTTTTCTCAGGTGTAGTTGACAAGAGGCACTATCTAGAGCGCACGGCAATGGTAATCGCTGCAGAACACTGCCAGTTTGTAAGCAGCTGTCAAACTGAGAGAAAAAAAGTAGCTTTCCACTCTCCTGCCTTTTCCATTCCCAGAAAACTTCGCATGGAATGAGTTTTGGACAAATTTCTTTGCTTCTTGCAAAACATTCTGCAGACCTGCCCGCGGCCTCTAGATCACAATGGGAGATGTTTTCTGTGATTTCACAGTTTCTCTGTTCGAGATATAGTGATAATGTTTTTACTTAGACGTAGGCGACAAGAAGCAGTCCGAGACGAAGTTAAAGTGTTTTGCAAAGCTAATCGCTGCACAAGACTGGGAGTGTGTAAGCACCCTGCAAACTGATAGAAAACAGTACCTTTCCCCTCTCCTGCCTTTTCCCTTCACATTCATACTGGAATGGAAGGAGTTTTGGACAAGTTCCTTTGCTTCTTGCAAAACACTCTGCAGACCAGCCTGCAACCTCTAGGACACGAATAGAGATGTTTTTGAACAGTCAAAGATTCTCCTTGCGAGATATGGTGAAAAAGTTGTTTTCTCAGATGTAGGTGAGGAGAGGCACTATCTAGAGCGCACGGCAAAGGTAATCGCCGCAGAACACTGCCAGTTTGTACGCAGCTTGCAAACTGAGATAAAACAGTAGCTTTCCACTCTCTTGCCTTTTCCATTCCCAGTCACATTCGAAAGGAAGACGTTTTGGAACACTTCTTTTTCTTCTATGAAACACTCGGCACACCTGCATGCAACCCCTAGATCACGATAGGAGATGTTTTCTGAAGAGACACAGTTTCTCCTGGCGAGAGAGTTAAAAGGTATTTGCTTAATTGTAGGTGACCAGAGGCACTGTCTAGAGTGCACTGCAATTCTAATCACTGCACAACTTTGGGAATGTGTGCTCTCCCCGCAAATTTATAGAAAACAGTATCTTTCCACTCTCCTGCCTTTTCCATTCCCAGAAATATTTGCATTGAAGGAGTTTTGGAAAAGTTTCCTTTGCTTCTTGCAAAATATTCTAGAGAACTGCCTGCAGTTTTAGAACACGATGAGAGATGTTTTCTGTATTGTCAGAGTTTCTCTGTTTGAGACATAGTGAAAAAGCTTTTTTCT
>WSPJ01000096.1:0-73720 GCA_009764595.1 Geothlypis trichas
AGCAAAGACAACAAAACCGCAAAATGCGCGGAGGGGGAAGGAAAATGGGTGGGGAAGGTGCCAGAAAAGAGCCCCAGGAACAATTCCAGGATTTCCAGGCCCAGATAAAAGCGGGCAGGACCAGGGCGGACACCGCCGCTCATTGGCCGGGGGAAAAGTGGGATAATGAAACCGGGAAGAGGTAAAAAAAAATAAAAAACAACCCACAAAACAACAGAAAACAGGAAAGAGGGAATGAAGAAATTGAGGAGAAATCGAGAATAAATTTAGAATAAATTTAGGAGAAACTAAGAAGAAAATTAGGAGAAATTGAGAAGAAATTGAGAAGAGATTTAGAAGGAATTTAGGAGAAATTGAGAAGAAATTTATGAGAAATTAAGAAGAAATTTAGGACAAATTGAGAAGAAATTGAGGAGAAATTGAGAAGAAATTGAGGAGAAATTGAGGAGAAATTGAGAAGAAATTTAGGACAAATTAAGAAGAAATTGAGGTGAAATTGAGGAGAAATTTAGAAGGAATTTAGGAGAAATCAAGAAGAAATTGAGAAGAAACTGAGAAGAAATTAAGAAATTGAGATGAACATTAGGAATTTAGAACGCCCTACGAAATGCCCTAAATTTAGAAATTTTAGAGATTTAGAAGGAACACAGAAATTCTTTTTATCCACCAGGGCGCACAGAGGGGAAGGCTCTAAAGGGAGACACCAGGGAGCAAAATCCCGTTTTCCCCCGAGGCAGGGCCCTCCTCGGGAGCGGACGGATCGCGGTGCCAATGAATTCTGTGCTCTTTGCCGGGCAGAGCCGGACGGCGGCGGCTGCAGGAGGCTCCGCACCGCGTACAGCAGCGCGCAGCTGCTGGAGCTGGAGAAGAGGAATTCCACTTCAGCCGCTACCTGCGCCCGCCGCGGCGCCTGCAGATCGCGGCGCTGCTGCGGCTCAGCGAGCGCCAGGTCAAGGTGTGGTTCCAGAACCGCCGCATGAAGCTCAAGAGGCAGAGGCAGCACAAGGAGGAGCCCGCGGAGCTGCGCGGGGCCAGCGCGGAGCTCGGGGCCAGCGCGGAGCGGAGCGGAGCCAGCGCGGAGCAGCGCGGGCTGAACGCGGAGCTCGGGGCCAGCGCGGAGCGGAGCGGGGCGAGCGCGGAGCAGCACCGGGGAACGCGGAGCAGCGTTGGGGGAACGCGGAGTGGAGCGGGGCGAGCGCGGAGTGGAGCGGGGTGAAGGCGGAGCAGCGCTGGGGGAGCGCGGAGCGGAGCGGGCTGAACGCGGAGCAGCACCGGGGGAACGCGGAGCGGAGAGGGGCGAGCGCGGAGTGGAGCGGGGAGAACGCGGAGCAGCATTGGGGGGAACGCGGAGCAGCACCGGGGGAACGCGGAGCAGCGCGGGCTGAACGCGGAGCGGAGCGGGGCGAGCCGCGGAGTGGAGCGGGGGGGAACGCAGAGCGGAGCGGGGCCAGCGCGGAGCAGCAACCGGGGGAACGCGGAGCAGCACTGGGGGAACGCGGAGCAGCGCCGGGGGAACGCGGAGCAGCGCGGGGGGAACGCGGAGCAGCGCGGGGAGAACGCGGAGCAGCGCGGGGGGAACGCGGAGCAGCGCGGGGAGAACGCGGAGCAGCGCGGGGGGAACGCGGAGCAGCGCGGGGCGAGCGCGGAGCAGCACCGGGGGAACGCGGAGCAGCGCGGGGGGAACGCGGAGCAGCACCAGGGGAACGCGGAGCAGCGCGGGGGGAACGCGGAGCAGCGCGGGGGGGAACGCGGAGCAGCGCGGGGGGAACGCGGAGCAGCACTGGGGGAACGCGGAGCAGCACCGGGGGAACGCGGAGCAGCGCCGGGGGAACGCGGAGCAGCGTTGGGGGAACGCGGAGCGGAGCGGGGCGAACGCGGAGCAGCACCGGGGGAACGTGGAGCAGCGCGGGGCGCTCTCGGTGAACCCGCCGGGCCCGGAGCTCGCCCAGCGCTGTCCGGGGGTCGCGGCTCCCTGCAGAGCCCCCCGCGCTTCTCCGAGGAGCAGCTGGAGCTGTTCCGCAGCGCGCTCTGCTCCATGGAGCTGCTCGAGCTCGGCCTGCCCTGACCGCGGCTCCCGGCCGGGCCCTGCAATGCCCGGGGGGGTTTGGGGACAGCGGGGGCGGAGATGCCAGAGACCCCAAAGCTGCGCAGGGAGGAGAGGGAGCCCCAAAATATGGCCTGAGATGAGGGGGACAATGAAAATCTGGCTTGAGATAAAGAGAACCATAAAAATATGGCTTGAGAGGAGGGGGAGCCCTAAAATATGGCTTGAGAGCAGGGGAACCCCAAAGTATGGCTTGAGAGGAGGGGGAACCATCAAATCGTGCTTGAGATAAGGAGAACCATCAAAATATGGCCTGAGAGGAGGGGGAACCATCAAAATCTGCTCTGAGAGGAGGGGGAACACCAAAGTATGGCTTGGGAGGAGGAGAAACCCGAAAATATGGCCTGAAATAAGGGAAACCATCAAAATATGGCTTGAGAGGAGGGGGAACCATCAAAATCGTGCTTGAGATAAGGAGAACCATCAAAATATGGCCTGAGAGGAGGGGAACCATCAAAATATGGCTTGAGAGAGGGGGAACCCAAAGTATGGCTTGGGAGGAGGAGAAACTCGAAAATATGGCTTGAGAGGAGGGGAACCATCAAAATTGTGCTTGAGATAAGGAGAACCATCAAAATATGGCCTGAAATAAGGGAAACCATCAAAATATGGCCTGAGAGGAGGAGAAACCCCAAAGTATGGCTTGAGAGAGGGGGAACCATCAAAATCGTGCTTGAGATAAGGGGAACCATCAAAATCTGCTCTGAGAGGAGGGGAACCATCAAAATTTGGCCTGAGAAAAGGGGAAGCCTGAAAATCTGGTCTAAAAGAAGCAGAACTCCAAAATCTGGCCTGAAAGAAGAGGAACACCCGAAATCTGGGCTGAGAGAAGGAGAACCATCAAAATATGGCCTGAAAAAAGAGGAAAGCCAAAAATCTGGTATAAAAGAAGGGGAACCCCCAAAATCTGGTCTGAAAGAAGGGGAACACCCGAAATCTGGGCTGAGAGAAGGAGAACCATCAAAATCTGGCCCAAAAGAAGGAGAACCCCCGAAACACAGCTTGAGAGAAGGGGAACCCCCAAAATCTGCCCCGAGAGAAAGGGAACCCCCAAAATCTGGCCTAAAATAAAGGGAAAACCACAAATCTGCCCTGAGAGAAGGGGAACCCTCGAAATCCGGCCTGAAATAAGGGGGAAACCACAAATCTGGTGTAAAATAAGGGGAGCCCCCAAAATCTGGCCTAAAACAAGGGGAATTCCCTCAAATCTGCCCCGGAAGAAAGGGAACCCTCAAAACCTGGCCTAAAACAAGGGGAAAACCACAAATCTGGCCTAAAAGGAAGGGAAAACACCAAATATGCCTGAAAATAGGGAGAAGGCTCAAAATCTGGCCTAAAACAGGGGGAAACCCCAAATCTGGCTTAACAGAAGGGGAACCCCCCAAATTTGGTCTAAAACAGGGGGAAACACCAAAATCTGGCCTAAAATAAGGGGAACCCACCTTAATCTGGACTAAAGGAAGAGGAACCCCCAAAATCTGCCCTGAAAGAAGAGGAAAACACCAAATTTGAGCTAAAAGAAGAGGAAACCCCCCAAAAGAAGGGGAACCCCCAAAATCGGCCCTGAAAGAAGAGGGAAACACCAAAATCAACCCTAAAAGAAGGGGAAAACACCAAATTTGAGCTAAAAGAAGAGGAAACGCCCCAAAAGAAGGGAACCTCCAAAATCGGCCCTAAAGGAAGGGGAACACCCCAAAATCTGCCCTAAAAGAAGAGGAAAACATCAAATTTGAGCTGAAAGAAGAGGAAACCCCCCAAAGAAGGGGAACCACCCAAAATCAACCCTAAAAGAAGGGGAAAACACCAAATTTGACGTAAAAGAAGGGGAACACCCCCAAAAGAAGGGAACCCCCAAAATCTGCCCTGAAAGAAGAGGAAAACACCAAATTTGAGCTAAAATAAGAGGAAACGCCCCCAAAAGAAGGGGAACCCCCAAAATCGGCCCTAAAGGAAGGGGAAAACACCAAATTTGGCCTAAAAGAAGGGGAAATCCTCCAAAGAAGGGGAATCCCCAAAATTGGCCCTAAAAGAAGAGGAAACCCCCCAAAAGAAGGGGAACCCCCAAAATCTGCCCTAAAATAAGAGGAAAACTCCAAACTGGCCCTAAAAGAAGGGGAAACCCCCCAAAAGAAGGGGAACCCCCAAAATCGGCCCTAAAAGAGGGAAAACCCCAAATTTGAGCTGAAAGAAGAGGAAACGCCCCCAAAAGAAGGGGAACCCCCAAAAGAAGGGGAACCCCCAAAAGAAGGGAACCCCCAAAATTGGCCCTAAAAGAAGAGGAAACCCCCCAAAAGAAGGGGAACCCCCAAAATCGGCCCTAAAAGAAGGGGAACACCCCAAAAGAAGGGGAACCCCCAAAATCTGCCCTAAAAGAAGAGGAAACCACCAAAAGAAGGGAACCCCCAAATCCCCCCGAGGCCGTTTCCCGTCCCGCCTCCTCCTCCCATTTCCGCGGGCAGCTCCGAGCGCCCAAATTTATCCCAGAAGGCGAAAGAGCGGCCCCGGTTTTGCTCAAACTCAGGGATTTCGCGATCCTTTTATTTATTTTTATTTTCCCGGTATTTATTTCCAAGCAGCAGCCCGTGGTTCTCACTGGTGTAAAAGAAGATTTTATTATTACGGGGGAGATTTCAGCCCCTCGAGTGAAAAAAAAAAATAAATTAAATTTCTAAATCCTCCTCAAACAGCGACTTTCTCAGGAATCAGGAGGAGACGTTTAGATTTCGTAATAAAATTTTAAAAAATAATAAAAAAATTAAAAACCAAAACAAACCAGGGGAGTTTTCCTTCCTCTTTTTACGTTTTAGATTATTTATTCAAATCCTTTCGTAGCAAAGGGCAGATTATTTATTGTATATTTTTTTCATCGAGTGAATAAACGTGTTTATAAAAGCGACAGAAGCGTGTTCGCTCTGGATTTCATTCCAAAAAATGCGATTTTTTTGTTTATTTGGGTTTTTTTTGTTTTCCTCCATAAATCATTCGCGTTTCCCCGCTTTGTAACGAGCTTTAATCATCTCCTCGTGTGCCCTGAGAGCAGACAAAAGGAATCGCTCCGAGCAACGACTCCAGAGGAAATATTCCGAGTTCTGGGCTCGTTTTCCCCCAGTTTGCGTTTGTTTATTTATTCATTTATTTATTTATTGCATTTAATCAATTCTTTAATTTATCATTTTGGGCTTCTGCTTCGGGGACGGGAAAAATCCTCGGATTTAAGGGGGAAAAATGAAAATAAAACGGGGAAAAAAAGGGGATAAAGGGATGGGGAGGCAGCACAAAGGAGCCCACGCGAATTCCGGGGCCATTCCCGGCCTCCCACATCCCAATCCCGCCCTTCATCCCCATCCTCCTCCTCCTCCTCCTCCTCCTTTCTCTCAGCCTCCGCCGCAGTTCGCGGGCTTTGAAACGTCCGGAGCTGCAAAATAAAACGAGGGGAAAAAGGAGAATTTTGGGTAAAAGCTCAAAAATAAACCCGCGCGTTGGGGAGAGCAGAGGAACGGGAGAGAAGGAGGGTAAGGGACGGCCCGGGGGGATTTTCTTTATTCCTGCTCCTTTTTCAACCCCAAAACCTCAAAATTCCCTCGATTCCCCCCTTCTTTTCCAACCCCAAATCCCCCTTTTATCTCCTCCCTTTTTCAACCCCAAAACCTCAAAATTCCCTCGATTCCCCCCTTCTTTTCCAACCCCAAATCCTCCTTTTATCTCCTCCCTTTTTCAACCCCAAAACCTCAAAATTCCCTTTAATTCCTCCTCCTTTCTCCAACCCCAAACCCCTTTAATTCCTCCTCTCTTTTCCAACCCCAAAACCTCAAATCCTTTTTAATTCTTCCTCTCTTTTCCAACCCCCAAAACCCCCTTATTCCTCCTCCATTTACCAACCCCACAAACCCCAAAATCCCCTTTATTCCCCCCTTTTTCCAAACCCAAACCCCTTTTATTCCCTCCCTCTTTTCCAACCCCAAAAACCTCCAAAATCCCCTTTATTCCTCCTCCTTTTTCCAACTCCCAAACCCCTTTTAGGCCTCGTCTGTTTTCCAACCCCAAAAACCCCAAATCCATTTTTATTCCCCCCTCTTCCCCACCCCCAAAAACCTCCAAAATTCCCCTTATTCCTCCTCCTTTTACCAACCCCCAAAACCCCAAAATTCCCTTTATTCCCCCATTTTTCCAACCCCAAATCCCCTTTATTCCTCCTCCTTTTACCAACCCCAAAACCCCAAAATTCCCTTTATTCCCCCCCTCTTTTCCAGACGCTCCCCCAAAATCCCCTTTTCCTTTTAGGGTTCGGTTTTTGGGGTGTCCCCCCCCTGCCCCACAGCGATTTTTGGGGTGAATTTGGTGTTTTCAGTGCCTGGGTGGGGTAACCCCCCCTCTCTCCATGGAAGGTTGGAAATTTGGGATTTTTTTATTTGGGGTAAAAAGCAGCAGAGGCGGGGCTGGGTTCACAGTCAGATAATACAAATAAATACAAATAAATACAAATAAATACAAATAAAAAATTCAAATAAACAAATAAAAATAAATAAAAAATAAATAGAAAATAAAAATAAAAATAAAAATAAAAATAAAAATAAAAATAAAAATAAAAATAAAAATAAATTAAATATAAAAATAAATATAAAAATAAATATAAAAATAAATATAAATAAATAGATATAAACAAATAAATATAAAGAAATAAAAATAAATAAAAATAAATAAAAGAAGGCAATTTTTTCTTAAAACAAAAAGAAATAAAAGTGAAATAAAGGAAGGCAGAGGTTCGGGAATTGCTGCGGATGATCTCGAACAAAGAGGGGGCGCGGTGATTTTGGGGCCACCTTTGCATTCTGAACCATTTTCCCCCAAATCTCCTCTCCGGGAAAGGAGCCGGCGATCCCCAAACCTCGCTGCTCCTCGCGTTGGCCGGGAACATTTGAATATTTGAATATTTGAATATTTGAATATTTGAATATTTAAATTTCCCACCCCCTGCCCACGGGGCGAAGGCAGCGCTGGAGCCCCCGGCGCCCCCTTTGCCCCTCTGCCTCCGCTCGGGGGTCCCCGAGCTCCAATTTCATCGCATTTCCCGCGATTTTGGGTTATTTGGGGTTTTATATCGCCGGGCGGTGCCATCGCAGCGCCATTTGCTCCGGCGCGTCTTCCTCCTCCTCCTCCTCCTCCTCCTCCTCCTCCTCCTGGGCAAGCTCGGCCCTGCCCCGCGCTGCTTTTGGGCCCTCCCGTATCCAGCTGAAAAATGAGGGGAAATCTCCAAAAAGAGGTGGATTGGCACATTGAGATGGACTTTAGTCTAAAAAATGAGGAGAAATGTCCCAAAACCAGTGGATTTCCACATTTAGATGAACTTTAGTCTAAAAATGAGGGGAAATGTCCCCAAACAGGCAGATTTCCACACTGAGATGGTCTTTGGCCTAAAAATGGGGGGAAATGTCCCCAAACCAGAGGATTTCCACATTGAGATTGTTCTCGGCCTAAAAATGAGGGGAAATGTCCTCAAACCTGCAGATTTCCACATTGAGATGGTCTTCAACCTAAAAAATGAGGGGAAATGTCCCAAACGGGCGGATTTCCACATTGAGATGGTCTTTGGCCTAAAAATGAGGGGAAATGTCCCAAACGGGCGGATTCCCACATTCCCACATTCCCACATTCCCACATTCCCACATTCCCCCATTCCCACATTCCCCCATTCCCCCATTCCCCCATTTCCACATTCCCACATTTCCACATTCCCACATTTTTATCGACAAAAATCCTTAATGAGGGTGGGAAAAGGGATCACAAACCCCCCAAATTAAACCCAGAGTTCTTATCGACTAAAATCCCTAATGAGGGTGGGAAAAGGGACCCCAAAATCCCTCCCCGAATTAAACTCCGAGTTATTCTCGCTACAAATCCCCAATGAGGGTGGGCAAAGGGACCCCAAATCCCACCTCAAATTAAACCCGGAGTTCTTATTGATACCAATCCCCAATGAGGGTGGGAAAAGGGACCCCAAAACCCCCTCAAATTAAACCCAGAGTTCTCATCCATCCCAATCCTCAGTGAGGGTGGGAAAGGGGTCCTAAGGCCCTCCCAGATCAAACCCCGAGCCCCCAAGGATCCCAATCCCAATGAGGGTGGGAAAAGGGACCCCAAACCCTCAAATCAAACCCCGAGCCCCCAAGGATCCCAATCCCAATGGGGGTGAGAAAAGGGACCCCAAACCCCCCCTCAAATTAAACCCGGAGTTCCCATCGCTCCCGATCCCCAATGAGGGTGGGCAAAGGGACCCCAAACCCCCTCCCCAAACCAAACCCCGAGCCCCCATCGATCCCGATCCCCAATGAGGGTGGGCAAAGGGACCCCAAACCCCTCCCCAAATTAATCCCGGAGTTCCCATCGCTCCCAATCCCAATGCGGGTGGGAATCGCGGTCCCCAGCGCGGCCCGTGCTGCGTTCCCGGCGTGGCCCCATCAATGCCCACCCCAAAGTCCCTCCCCAGATCAAACCCAAGCTCCCATCGATCCCGATCCCCAATGAGGGTGGGCAAAGGGACCCCAAACCCCCCCTCAAATTAAACCCGGAGTTCCCATCGCTCCCAATCTCAATGGGGGTGGGAATCCCCGTCCCCAGCGAGGCCCGTGCTCAGTTCCCGGCGTGGCCTCGCTCCATCCCCACCCCAAAGTCCCTCCCCAGACCAAACCCAAGCTCCCATCGATCCCGATCCCCAATGAGGGTGGGAAAAGGACCCGAAATCCCCCCTCAAATTAAACCCTCAAAATGAAACCTCAAATTAAATTGGGTTCCCATCGCTCCCAATCCCAACGCGGGTGGGAATCCGGTCCCCAGCGAGTTCCGTGCTCAGTTCCCGGCGTGGCCCCATCAATCCCCACCCCAAAGTCCCTCCCCGAGCGCGGCCCCGCAGTTTCCCCTCATCCCCCGAGCAGCGGGGCCCTTCCGATCCGCCCTAATTAGCGAGGCCGAGGAGGAGATGAATAAAATCTTCAATAAAATCGGAATTATCGGGCGGCTGCGGGGTCCTGCCGCTCCTCTCTCGCCTGCTCCGAATCGCCGAACGCACGGCGGGCGGGAATTGGCGGCCCTGCCCTTCTGTTCCGCGCAACTGGAGGGCGTTAATTAAGCCAATTAAGCACATTAAGCATAGCCAGGCCCTTGATTGTTGGCGAAGCAAGGCGATTGCCAGGCGGTAATTAAGCGGGGGATATGCAAATGAGCGGGGGAAGTGTTGGTTTGGGGAGGGGGAGGCGTTCGTGAGCGGCCCCTGGAGATGATGCGGGATCAGTGCTGGGAACCCTCCCTGGAGAGGGGATGGGGAATTCCCTGGAATGGAGAAATCCCGGGAATGCAGAATTCCCTGGAACGGAGAATTCCCTGGAATGAAGAAATCCCTGGAAAGCAGAATTCCCTGGAGCGGAGAATTCCCTGGAAAGGAGAATTCCCTGGAATGGGGAATTCCCTGGAACGCAGAAATCCCTGGAACGCAGAAATCCCTGGAATGGAGAATTCCCTGGAACGGAGAATTCTCTGGAATGGCGAATTCCCTGGAATGGAGAATTCTCTGGATTGGAGAATTCCCTGGAAATGGAGAATTCCCTGGAGCGGAGAATTCCCGGGAATGGAGAATTCCCTGGAATGGAGAATTCCCTGGAGCAGAGAATTCCCTGGAACGGAGAAATCCCTGGATTGGAGAACTCTCTGGAGCGGAGAATTCCCTGGAATGGGGAATTCCCTGGAATGCAGAATTCCCTGGAATGAAGAAATCCCTGGAATGCAGAATTCCCTGGAGCGGAGAATTCCCTGGAGAGGAGAAATCCCTGGAATGGAGAATTCCCGGGAATGGAGAAATCTCAGGGAACCCCCAGGGATTAGGGATCTGAGGGACCCCCCCAAGGATTTGGGATCCCCAGATAGATTTGGGATCTGAATGAACCCCAGGAATTTGGGGTCTCAGGGAACCCCAGGGATTTGGGATCGGGGCGATCCCGAGGAATTCGGGACCCCCCAAATCCCCGTCCCAGGGCAGCGGCTCCAGACCCCTCCTCTCCACTCAGGCGCACTAATGAATATGCAAATGACCCTAATTAATGAGGCGAGGAGGGCTCCAACCCATGGAAAACCGCTGGGATTGCCGGGGAGCAGAGCAGGAGCCCCGAGCCAGGGAGTGGAACCTGACCCTAAATAATCCCATTTTATATCAATTATCCGGGGGTTTTTACCTTTTAATATTTTTTATTTTATCTCAATAATCTGGGATTTTCCCCTCTTTATTTTTCTTTTTTATCTGAATTATCCGGGGTTTTTTGTTTCTTTTTTTTCCTTTAAATCTTATTTTCTCTGTATTATCTGTTTTCTTCCATCGTGTTTTTGTTTGTTTTCTATTTTATTTGAATTTTCTGCCTTTTTTCCCGCGGATGACCCGATCTCTGTAACTCATTAATTCCCCTCTTTTGCTCTCCCCTCCCATTCAACCTTTCCATCCACCAAATAAATTTAAAAAAAATCAGAATTTTCACCTCAGCTCTAATCGAGGCTTCCCTAAAAAAGTTGCATTTAACCCCCCAGAAGTTCTATTTAACCGCGTAAAAATTCTATTTAACCCCCAAAAAGTTCTATTTAACCCCTAAAAAGTTTTGTTTCACTTCAGAAAATTTATATTAAACCACCAAAAAGTTGGTTTTGACCCCAAAAATGAAGCATCTGGAGCCTTTGGAAATGGCTCGTTCTTCCTCTCTGGCCTGCACAGAAACTTCTCTGGTTTAAGATTTAAAATAAATGCAGAATTAAGATCAAGATTTAAAATACAGATTTCAAATGAAGTTTTAAAATACAGATTTCAAATCGAGGTTTCAAATCAAGACTTAAAATCAAGATTTACAACGCTTTTAAAATGAAGATTTCAAATAAGGATTTCCAATAAAGATTTCAAATGAAGATTTCCAATAAAGACTAAAAATAAAGATTTAAAAATAAAGATTTAAAAATAAAGATTTAAAATCGAGATGTTTCCATAGGAACAAGAGCTGGGGGTTCTCCCACAGGGCAGAATTTGGGGCAGAAAATGGAATTTTGGAGCATCCTGGAGGTCCCGGCAGGGGGTTGGGAACGGGGCCCTTCCCCCAGCCCGGGTTCTCCCGAAAAAAAGCGATTTTAGTGAATTCCCAAAAAATCCCAGCCCCAAACCCCTCATGAGATCATTAGGAACCCAAAACCAGCGATTTTAGCGAATTCCCAAAAAATCCCAGCCCTAAACCCCTCATGAGATCATTAGGAACCCAAAAAAGCGATTTTAGCGAATTCCCAAAAAATCCCAGCCCTAAACCCCCTCGCTTGATCATTAGGAACCCAAAAGAAGCGATTTTCCCAAATTCCCAAAATGATCCCAGCCCTCAATCCCTGATCTGAGCCTTAGGAACCCCAAAAAAGCGATTTTTCCCCCAAATTCCGAAGCGATCCCAGCCCCGCGGCCCGTCCCCATTTCAGGCTGAATTTTGCACAATTTCGCCAATTCCGGCTCCAATTTTGGGACCCCTGTCCCATCCACCAAAACAAAGAAACAAACAACAAAAAAATCGGATTTTTCACCTCAGCTCTAATTCAAGCTTGGCTTAGAGGAAAAGTTGAAGAAAATCGCGATTTTTGGTGATTTCAATTTAAAAAATCCCTTTGATGCAACAGCGGTGGGAAACCACAAACCCACCGAGTGCAGGCCGGAATAAACATCTGCATTTTCTCTTTTTCTTTTTTTCGTTTTCCAGCCATAAATCACCCGTTTGAACCCGAACGCAGCCAAATATCAAAGGAATCGAATTAGAAATCGATTTTCGCTGCCCGGGGAATGACGGGAGCGCCGCTCGGAGTTGTGCAAAGGAGGCAGGAGAGAGTTCTGAAGGGCGTTTATATCGAAAATATTCTCATTTTGGGGCCAACAAAGCGGGACTAAATTAATAAAAACCGCTCGAACGGAAACTTTAATTTTTTAACGGAAGAACGGGAGCTGGAAACGGCTAAAAAATCAGATTTTGCGCTGGGAAAAAGGGCGGAATATCCATGCCAGGGTGGAATTTGGCACCAAATGTTCCCCGCAATGTGGGGCAGGAGTGAAAATGGATTTTCCCGGCCGGGTTTGGCTCTCGGGGTGAACTTTTGGCCCGGGCGGAGGCAGCGGAGCCGCTCCCGGAGCGTGGCCGGGCCGTAAATCCCTGACAGGAACAAATGGCCGTGGGCGGCCGCCCTTGTCCCCCTCGGCCGAACAAGCAAACAAACGCGTCCCGGCCCCGGGCCATTCTCTGAGCCCGGCCTGGAGGCAGGCTCGGCCTCCTCCTCCTCCTCCTCGGCGCCGGCAAAGCCCGGCTTAGTGCCCCGCAGCGGATTAGAATCCCTAAAACCGGGCTTGGTAGGGACTGAGCAGTGCGTAAACTCCTAAACCGGGTTTGGTGGGGAATGTGAAGGACAGGAACCCCTAAAACCGGGTTTGATAGGGACTGAGCTGTGCGTGAGCCCCTAAACCGGGTTTGGGAGGGAATGTGAAGTACAGGAATCCCTAAACCCGGGTTTGGTAGGGAGTGTGCAGTGCGTGAACTCCTAAAACCGGGTTTGGTAGGGACTGAGCTGTGCATAAACTCCTAAAACCGGGTTTGGTAGGGAGCGTGCAGTGCGTGAACTCCTAAAACCGGGTTTGGTGGGGACTGAGCTGTGCGTGAGCCCCTAAAATCGGGTTTAGTAGGGACTGAGCTGTGCGTAAACGCCTAAACCGGGTTTGGTGGGGAATGTAAAGGACAAGAACCCCTAAAACCGGGTTTGGTAGGGAGCGTGAAGTGCAGGAACCTTTAAAACCGGGTTTGGTAGGGACTGAGCAGTGCGTGAGCCCCTAAAACCGGGTTTGGTAGGGAGTGTGCAGTGTGTGAGCTCCTAAACCGGGTTTGGTAGGGACTGAGCTGTGCGTGAGCCCCTTAACCGGGTTTGGTAGGGACTGAGCTGTGCGTAAAGCCCTAAATCGGGTTTGGTAGGGAGCGTGAAGTGCAGGAACCCCTAAATCCGGGTTTGGTAGGGAGTGAGCTGTGCGTGAGCTCCTAAACCGGGTTTGGTAGGGAATGTGGAGGACAGGAACCCCTAAAACCGGGTTTGGTAGGGACTGAGCTGTGCGTGAGCCCCTAAACCGGGTTTGTTAGGGACTGAGCTGTGTGTGAATCCCTAAAACCGGGTTTGGTAGGGAGCGTGCAGTGCGTAAAGCCCTAAACCCGGGTTTGGTAGGGACTGAGCTGTGCGTAAAGCCCTAAACCCGGGTTTGGTAGGGACAGAGCTGTGCGTGAGCTCCTAAACCGGGTTTGGTGGGGAATGTAAAGTACAGGAACCCCTAAAACCGGGTTTGGTAGGGAGTGTGGAGGACAGGAACCCCTAAAACCGGGTTTGGTAGGGAGTGTGCAGTGCGTAAACTCCTAAAACTGGGTTTGGTAGCGACTGAGTTGCGCGTGAGCCCCTAAAACGGGTTTGGTAGGGACTGAGCTGTGTGTGAGCCCCTAAACCGGGTTTGTTAGGGACTGAGCTGTGTGTGAATCCCTAAAACCGGGTTTGGTAGGGAGCGTGCAGTGCGTAAAGCCCTAAACCCGGGTTTGGTAGGGACTGAGCTGTGCGTAAACCCCTAAAACCGGGTTTGGTAGGGAGTGAACATTGCATGAGCCCCTAAACCCGGGTTTAGCAGGGAGTGCGCAGTGCGTGACCCCTAAACCCGGTTTTGGTCAGGACTGCGCAGTGCGTGATCCCTAAGCCCGGTTTTAGCGCATGGACGGACGGGAAGGTCCCAGGTGGGACCAGCTGGGCTCGGTTTCATTCCCATCCCGGAATCGCCCGGCCGGGCCTGGCGCGGCTCCAGCCCAAGCCGCTCTGCCCTCGCTAACTTTATTTGGGCTCTCATTAGAACGTTGATTTAATTAGCGCGCTTTTAGCGGCGCACAAAGCCCGGATTAAAGCGAAAACCGAGAAACCGAGCGCGTTCTCCTCGGGCCGCATCCCGGAAAAGGCCGAAAAGTTCCCAAACGAATCAAAGAGCGGCCGAGCAGAGCATCCTTTTGTGCTCACACCTCCCCATCCCCTGCCCTCTTTTCTTCCCCTTCACACCGAGCCGGCACCGGGAGGGGAAAAAAAACCTTTTAAAGTCACAACTCGCGCCTGAACCCGGCTCCCCGCATAACTCGGGGCCCTTTTTAGCACTTAAAAACCACTCGCGGGTCACCGCCATCCTTCTCCCCCCCGGCACCTCCCCGCACCCCGCTCTCTTTTAAAGTCTTTGAGGAGAAGGTTTTGACGCGGCCGTGTTGTTATCAGATTGATGGGCCGCGTTTGATTGAAGCCCCTTTGTCATGCAAATGTCAGCGCCGTGATGGATGAGCCCGGAGCCGGCCGCGAACTTCGGGAGCCCCGCGCTCATTGGGCTGGGCCCGCTCCGCCCGCGGGGTCCCCCCCGGGCCGGGCCGCGGTTCCGCGGGGTCCCCCATGCCCGGCAGGAAGTTTCCCAGCTTTGACAGACGGCCCAAAGGTTGGAGGGCAGGCGGCGCGGCCCCCAAAACGGGCTGACCCTCCTCCATCACTGGCAGATGGACAATACCGCCATGAACTCCTTCGTGGAGTTCGCAATTTGTAACCGCGGCGCCTTCGCGCACCTCGCCGAGCCCTCCCCGTCCTTCCCGCCGTGCTCAGGTAGCCCCGCTCCGAGCTCCGAGGGTCCCTTCGGCCCTCCGCTCCCCGCCGGCGCTCTGCCGCAGCACGGCTTCCACCCTCCTTCCTCCTCCTCCTCCTCGTCCTCGTCCTCCTCCCGCTTCTCCGGCCCGGCGTGCCCGGCCCAGGGGTTCCAGCAGCTCTACCTGGGCCAGCAGGACTCGGACGGGCTTTTCTTCCCGGGGCCCTCGGGTTACGGCTCGGCCTCGCTGCCCGAGGGGTTCTGCGGGGCCCCGGGGCCGTTCCAGCCCGCGCTGGGCCCGGAGCCGCCCGCGGGCCCCGGGTACCTGCCCGGCCTCTATGGGGACATCTCGGGGGCTCTGCTGGAGGAACCGGAGCCTCTGGGGCACCCCGAGCCCGGCGCCAGGGCCGGGGCAGCGCAGACCTTCGAGTGGATGAGGGTGAAGAGGAACCCCCCCAAAACAGGTGAGTGTGGGGTGCGGGGCCGGGCGGGGCGGAGTTCCCGAGGTTTGGGGTCGTCTTCCAGTGGAGCGCTGGATTGGGTTGGGTTTGGTTGGGTTTGGGGGATTTTGAGGGGTTTGGTTGGGTTTTGGGGTGTTTTTTTGGTGTTCGGGCTGGGTTTGGTTGGGTTTTGGGGTCTTTGTTTTGGGTTGGGTTTGGTTGGGTTTTGGGGTCCTTTTTCTGGGGTTGGGGCTGAGGTATTTTTGGTGTTTGGGTTTGTTTGGGTTTTGGGGCCTTTTTCTTAACGCCCACCCAGAGATTTCCCATCACATCCCACGGAGCGTCCCTGAGCTCGGCTTCCCGCGGGCCCGAGGCCGATTTAAGCCCAGCTCGGAGCAGGAAACGCTCGACGCTTCCTCAGCCGCGCCTTCCATCCCCTCCTCCATTGTTCCACTTCCTTCCCCACCGCCTTCCCTTAACCCCCGGCCTTCCTCCTCCTCCTCCTCCTCATCATCATGCCATCATCACCCTCCTCCTCCCCTTCCAGCCCTTCCCACGGGGTGCGGGGATGGATCCTGGGAGGAAACTCAGGGGAAAAACCCAGGGGGAAATCCAGGGGATGGATCCCAGGGGAAAATCCAGGGGAAAAACCAAGGAATGGATCCCAGGGGGAAAACTCAGGGGATGGATCCCAGGAGAAAACCCAGGGGATGGATCACAGGGGAAAAATCCAGGGGATGGATCCTGGGGGAAAAATCCACGGGGAAAACCCAGGGGACGGATCCCGGGAGGAAAACCCAGGAGATGGATCCTGGGATAAACCCCAGGGGATGGATCCCAGGGGAAAAATCAGGGGATGGATTCCCAGGGAAAACCCAGGGGATGGATCCCAGGGGAAAAATCAGGGAATGGATCCCAGGGAAAACCCAGGGGATGGATCCCGGGGGAAAACCGAGCCGGGAGAATGAAGGGATGGATCTCTGGGGGAAAATCCAGGGGATGGATCCCGAGGGAAAAGCAGACCCGGGAGGATGAGGGGATGGATCCTGGGGGAAAAACCCAGAGAATGGATCCCTGGGGAAATACCCAGAGGATGAATCCCCAGGGGAAAACTTAGCCGGGAGGATGAGGGGATGGATCCCAGGGGAAAAATCAAGGGGAAAAACCCAGAGGATGAATCCCCAGGGGAAATCCAGCCGGGAGGATGAGGGGATGGATCTTCAGATGGATCTCCGGGATCTCCAGATGGATCTCCGGGAAAAGCAGAGCCCGGAGAGGGATGCAAGCCGGGCCGAGGCCGAGCGGGGCCTGGCGGGAGCGCGGAGTTCGGGGCAGGAAGAAGGGGACACCCCTCGGGGAGCGGATTCCTCCGGCCGCTCCTGCCCTGCTGGGTTTTTTTGGGATTTTATTTTCCAGGCAAAACGTCGGAGCTGGGACTGCTGGGGCCGCCCAACGCCATCCGCACCAACTTCAGCACCAAGCAGCTGACGGAGCTGGAGAAGGAATTCCACTTCAACAAGTACCTGACGCGGGCCCGCAGGGTGGAGATCGCGGCCAGCCTGGAGCTCAACGAGACGCAGGTGAAGATCTGGTTCCAGAACAGGAGGATGAAGCAGAAGAAGCGGGAGAAGGAAGGGCTGGCCCCGGGCGCGGCCCGCAGCGCGCCCAAGGACGAGGGCTCGGATCCATCCTCGCCCGAGGCCTCGCCCAGCTCCGGCTCCTCCTGAGCCCCCCGAGCCCCGCAGGACCCTCGGGGCTCTCTTTATTTTGTGTCTCGCTTTATTTATGGCCCCTCTGCCGGCGCTGCGCTCCCAAGGAGCAATTCCCGAATTTCCGAGTCTCAGGGACTTCTCTGCCTTTCCCCCTTTAGGAACTGCACTTTCAACCCCAGGAAAAACAACAAAAAACTTTGATTTAGTTCGCTCCCCTTTGGAAAAACGAGCGCAACGATTTTTTGGTTTTTCCCTCTCCCCCTCCGCTCGATGCGTTTTTCCTCCTTGTGAGAATGTAAAAAACAACCACACACACACAAAGTTACGGGCATTTTTCCCTTTTATTTCCCTTTTATTTCCTGATTGTAGAGCTTGAAACGAGCCCCGAGGCGCCCAAGACGCTCGGGGTCTCTGCAAAAACCCAAACCCTCAGGAAAGGACAAAAAAAAAGGCAAAAAAAAAGAGAGAAAAGGCGCGATTTTCTGCTCCCGTTTTGCACTATTTCTGCTGTACAGGGTTTTGTTTTTTCCACGCGATTTTTGCTGCTGCGGGCGGAGGAGGGCAGGGAAGGAGCCGGGGCTGCCGCAGGAGGGGCGAGGGGCGATGGGGACGAGTTCGGGGGGCTCCCGGAGCCCGCAGCGCCCCCCTCGCACCCTCTCGGGCTTATCGGAGCCGGATAAACCCGGGATTAAACCGCGGCCTAACGCCCTCCCTCCTTCCCTCGCGGGGATTCGGGACCGAAAACCTGCGGGTAAAAACGGAATTATCGGGAAAAGCCGAGAGGATTCCCCTCCCTGCTCCCCGCGCCCCCACACGGAACTACCTCAGCCCAATAAAGTTGATTTTTATTTTGGTTTTTTCCCCCCTCAATTCGCGTCTTTTCAGCCCAGTGGGAATCTCTGGGAATTGCGGGATGCGGGGCCTGAGAGGGAGGAGGAGGAGGAGGAAGGAAAAGTGCGCGGCTGCTCCAGCGATCCCAAACAAAGGGGCCGATCCCTTTTCCTGGAATTCCTGGATTCCCCTCATTCTGGAATTCTGCCCTCATTTCCCGGCCTGGGGAGAGCAGGAAATCATCCCCGGGGTGAAAATCGGGAATTCGGAACCCGGGACGCGCTGGGGATGGGAGAAATTCCTGATTTTCCCAACTCTTCAGAATTTCGGATTTATTCCCAATTCGCGCGCCTCAAACCCCGAAACCGAAACGTCAAACGCGGTTTGCTCCCTTCAGCTCCCCAAAGCCGGCCCTAAAAAAGGGGATTTGGCGCAGAATAAATCAAATTTCCGCGTTTTTGCCTGCAGGGAGGGCCGGAGGAGCGGGGCCGGTGCAGCTCTGACCTTTTTACCTCGAAACGCCTCTGGGATTTCTAAACAAGTCAACAGAGGGGCTGCCAGGAGCGCCCATTGTTCGCGCCCGGGTAAATTTGCAAATCTGCTCGGCGGGGTGAGCGATGAGGGATGAGGGTGAGCAGGGAAGTACCTGCTGCGGCTTGGGCAGATAAAATCTCTCCCCGCTCTGACACGCTCCTTTCTCTCGGGAAAAACAAAATAAAAATGGGGTTTGGAGAGCCCAATTAGCCCCGAGATAAGAGGGGAAAAAACATCGGGGGAAAAGGTGAAAAGGGATTTTCTTACAGCCGAGGTTTGCGAAAGGTCAGGGGGAAAACACTAAAACAAACCGTGCCACCCCAAAAAGGGTCAAAACAGCCCGGATTTGGGGCTCGGAGCGTCCCTGGGCCGTGGGGCCGGGACAGGAGCGGGATTTGCTCCCGAGAGAAGATTTTGGAGAGCCCAATTAGTTCCGAGATAAGAGAGGGGAAAACAGGGGGGGAAAGGTGGAAAGGGGATTTTTTACAGGGTCAGTTTGTGAAAGATCGAGAGGAAAACACCAAAACGAGCCCAAAAACCGCGGGCAGGGACAGGGATGGGGACCAGGCTAAACCCGGGATGGAGACTAGGTTGGGCCCGGGATTGAGACCGGGTTTGACCCGGGATGGGGACCGGGTTAGGGCCGGGATAGGGACAGGGTTAGACCCGGGATGGGGACCGGCTTAGACCCGGGATTGGGACAGGGTTAGGCCCAGGATGGGGACCGGGTTAGACCCGGGATGGGGACAGGGTTAGGCTCGGGATTGGGACCGGGTTAGACCCAGGATGGGGACAGGGTTAGGCTCGGGATGGGGACCGGGTTAAAACCGGGATGGGGACAGGGTTAGGCCGGGGACGGGGACCGGGTTAAAACCGGGATGGGGACAGGGTTAGGCCCGGGATGGGCACCGGGTTAGACCCGGGATGGGGACCGGGTTAGGCCCGGGATAGGGACCGGGTTAGACCCGGGATGGGGACCGGGTTAAAACCGGGATGGGGACCGGGTTAGACCCGGGATTAGGACCGGGTTGGACCCTGGATTGGGACCGGGTTAGAACCGGGATTGGGACTGCGCTAGGCCCTGGATGGGGACCGGGCTAGGCCCGGGATTAGGCGCGGTGCCAGGTGAGGAGGGCCGGGCCGGGGTGAGCAGCAGGGCACGGCTGGGCGGGCACTACAAAGGCTCGCGGTTCTCATTTGAAACTCAAAGGGACCCCCCGGAACATCCCCCGGAGCCGCCGCCGCCTTCCCTCGGCACCGCCGGGACCCCCCGGGACCCCCCGGGACCCCCGGGACCCCCCGGACCCCCCGGGACCCCCGGATCCCCTCCGGGCCGCGCCCCTCGCAGCCCGCAGCGCTTCCCACCTCAGCCCCGTTTTCCCCCAGAATTCCCCCAAAAACGAGCGGCGCTCCCACCTCAACCCTATTTCCCCCAAAAACAGCCGCGCTCTCATCTCAGTGTTTTTCTCCCCAAAAACAGCCGCGCTCTCATCTCAGTGTTTTTCCCCCAAAAACAGCCGCGCTCTCATCTCAGTGTTTTCCCCCCAAAAACAGCAGCGCTCTCATCTCAGTGTTTTTCTCCCCCAAAAACAGCCGCGCTCTCATCTCAGTGTTTTTCCCCAAAAAACAGCAGCGCTCTCATCTCAGTGTTTTCCCCCCAAAAACAGCCGCGCTCTCATCTCAGTGTTTTTGTCCCAAAACCAGCCGCGCTCTCATCTCAGTGTTTTTCTCCCAAAAAACAGCAGCGCTCCTGGCTCATCCCCTTTTCCCCCGAAAAAACGAGCGGCGCTCCCAGCCCGTCCCTTTTTCCTGAGATTGGGGACACGGGATTGGGGACACGGGATTGGGGACCGGGATTGGGGGATTTGGGGACTCGGGATTTGGGGATTTGAGGATTTAGGGACTTGGGATTGGGGACACAGGATTGGGGACACGGGATTGGGGACACAGGATTGGGGACACGGGATTGGGGACACAGGATTGGGGACACGGGATTTGGGGATTTGGGGATTTGGGGACACGAGATTTGGGGATTTGGGGACCCAGGATTTGGGATTTGGGGAAATGGGATTTGGGGATTTGGGGACCGGGGATTTGAGGATTTGGGGACACTAGATTTGGGGATCTGGGGACCTGGGATTTGGGGATTTGGGGATTTGGGGATTTGGGGACCCGGGAATTGGGGATTTGGGACCTGGGATTGGGGATTTGGGATTGGGGATTTGGGGACCCGGGATTTCAGGATCCGGGATTTTGGGATTTGAGGATTTCAGGATGAGGGATTTCGGGATTTCAGGATCCGAGATTACGGAATTTTGGGATCCGGGATTTCGGAATTTCGGGATCAGGGACTTTGGGATCGGGGATTTCGGGACCCGGCAGGTGCAGCCCGGTGGGATAGGAGTGGGTGGGCACAGGGTGGAGAAGCCCCAGGAAGGTAAATATAAAAATCCGCATGATTAATATAATCCATAAATCCCATATATTCCATATAATCCATATAATAATATAACCCATAATCCTATATATTCCATATAATTAATATAATTAATAAATCCATATATTCCATATAATCCGTACAAATAATATAACCAATAAATCCCATATATTCCATATAATCCATATAATTAATAATCACCCCTAAATCCCATATATTCCATATAATCCATATAATAATATAACCCATAAATCCCATATATTCCATATAATCCGTATAATAATATAACCCATAAATCCCATATATTCCATATAATCCATGTAATTAATATAACCCATAAATCCCATATATTCCATATAATCTATTTATTCCATATTTCCCATATATTCCCTATTTATTCCATATTTCCCATATATTCCCTATATCCCATATATTCCACGTGTTAATAAATTCCATATATTCCATTTGTTGGGAAAAGCGGGAAGGCAGCAAGGGAAGGATTTTCCAGAGGAAATATCCAAATTTTACCTGAAATCGAGGATTTGGCACCGAAAAAAGCTGCAAAATCCATTCTTGCCTTCATCACTTTGATTAAAAATTCAGAATTTTTATTAAAAATTGAGAATTCCCATTTCTTGCCTGGGAGGAATTTTGAATTTCTTTAAAGGATCAAAACCACCCCAAAAAAATCCGATTTTCCTAAGGAATTCCCGTATTCCCAGGGGGGGAAATTCTCCAAAACCCAACAATAAATGGGTTCAGACTTCGATTATAGTTTGATTTGCCTGGAGAAAAATGGGGGGAAATTATTCAATATGGAGGAAATTATTCAATAAATATAAAATAATATAAAACTCAATAAAATTCGCCTCCCGTCATTTTTTGTGGGGGAGTTTTTGCAGGAAAATCTGGTGTGGAGGTTGAATTTTATTTTATTTTATTTTATTTTATTTTATTTTATTTTATTTTATTTTATTCTATTCCATTCCATTTTAAAATTTAAATTCATTTTATTTTATGTTCTATTTTTTAAGCAAAAATAAATTAAATTTTGTTTTCATGTTGTATTTTACCTTCTTATTTACATTTTGCTTCCATCATAAGCTGTATTTTATATTATTTTTCTTTTTATCTTTTCCTTATTTTAATTTTCCCTTTTCATTTATTTTTCCTCCCCTCAAATTCGAAACCCAACCCTTTCAAACCCCTCAAATTTTCCCATTTTTGAGGAAAATGTCGATTTTTGGGCAAATTCCGGGAGATACAACGGGACAATAATTCCCTTTATTTATTCCCCAGGGTCGCGAATTTTCCCTGGGAATTTTCCTCAATTTCCAGGAGAGGGAACCCCGCAATTCCCAATTTTAATGTTATTTTTTTCATTTATTTGTTGATTTTTCCGCTCGTTTTGGATAAAATCAGAGAAATTCCCTCTCTGGGTAAGAACCCAGCAGAAAAATGTTATTTTATTTTTTGTTCCCGCAGCATTCCTGAATTATTCTGCTTTTTGTAAATCCTTTCCTGTGATGTGGCCACTTCAGAGGGAACATTCCGGGGGCGTTTCCTCGCTCGGAACATCAAAAAAAGCCAAAAAAAAAGCGGATTTTAATCAAAAATAACAGATAAAAATTCTCCTTGATCTGCCCATGGGGAGGAATCCGCCAGAGCTGCACATCAAAGGCGGCCAAAAACCTCAAATTTCGGGATAAATTCCTTCATTCTCCTCTTCCCCGCCCGCAAATCATCGCCTCCTCCTCCAGGACCAAAAAAAACCAGAATTTAACCCTGAATAACCTCCCAGAAATGGGAATTTTTAATGAAAAAAAGCGCAAAAATTAATAAAAATAATTAAACACAAAGCAGCGCGGTGCGGTTTTGTCGGACGCTCCGCGTTTTTTAGTTCTTTATCGGATTTTGAAACCCGAGGAGCGCAAAATTCTCTTTTTTTGTTGTTTTTTGGGAGCGAGAGGTTATCGGAGTGCAAATGCCGAGCTCTGATAAGCGCTCCTGGCCCCGCTCTTGTCGCGATTTGAGCGCGGCTTGCGCAAGCCCGCAGATAAAGCCGCGCTTATCTCCCCTCCAGCGCTGCCATCGCCTCTTCCCCGCTTCATTTCTTGTGTAGGAACCGATAAGAAATTGATTTTTTGGGGTTTTTTTTTGGCTAAAATGAGAATTTCAATGCGAGTTTGGGGAGCGGAAATCGGCGTTTGGGGTTTTTGGTGAGGGAATTGAGGGAAAATCCGCGAATTTTCAGTGTGGGGGTGAAAATGAGAAGGAAAATGGAATATTTGTGGGGGTTTGGGAAGGAATTATTGGATAATGGTAACTTTCGGGAGGGTTTGGTTCTGAAATTCTGGAATTTGGGGTGGAGAAGGAACAGAGCCCTGGAAAACACAGAATTCCCAATTCTGGCCAAATTCCGAATTCTGGCCAGGCTGGGTTTGTATCCCAATCCTGGAATTTGGGGTGGAGAGGGAACAGTGTCCTGGAAACCCCAGAATTCCCAATTCTGGCCAAATTCCCATTCTGACCAAATTCCCAATTCTGGCCAAATTCCCAATTCTGGTCAGGCTGGGTTTGGTTCCCAAATTCTGGAATTTGGGGTGGAGAGGGAACAGAGACCCGGAAACCCCAGAATTCCCAATTCTGACCAAATTCCCAATTTTGGCCAGGCTGGGTTTGGTTCCCAA
The DNA here is from genome assembly GCA_009764595.1 of Geothlypis trichas. Lineage (NCBI taxonomy): Eukaryota > Metazoa > Chordata > Aves > Passeriformes > Parulidae > Geothlypis > Geothlypis trichas. Next base: position 23,425 of record WSPJ01000096.1, read on the forward strand.
ATCCTGGAATTTGGGGTGGAGAGCGAACAGAGACCCAGAAATCCCCAGAATTCCCAATTTTGGCCAAATTCCCAATTCTGGCCAGGCTGGGTTTGGTTCCCAAATCCTGGAATTTGGGGGTGGAGAGGGAGAGAGCCACGGAAATCCCCAGAATTCCCAATTTTGGCCAAATTCCCAATTCTGGCCAGGCTGGGTTTGGTTCCCAAATTCTGGAATTTGGGGCGGAGAGGGAACAGAGCCCCAGAACCCCCAGAATTCCCAATTCTGGCCAAATTCCCGATTTAGGCCAGGCTGGGTTTGGTTCCCAAATCCTGGAATTTGGGGTGGAGAGGAGCAGAGACCCGGAACCCTCAGAATTCCCAATTCTGACCAAATTCCCAGTTCTGGCCAGGCTGGGTTTGGTTCCCAAATCCTGGAATTTGGGGTGGAGAGGGAACAGAGCCCAGGAAACCACAGAATTCCCAATTCTGGCCAAAATTCCCAATTCTGGCCAAATTCCCAATTCTGGCCAGGCTGGGTTTGGTTCCCAAATCCTGGAATTGGGGTGGAGAGGGAACAGAGCCCCAGAACCCCCAGAATTCCCAATTCTGGCCAAATTCCCAATTCTGGCCAGGCTGGGTTTGGCAGGAATTTGGGGTGGAGAGGGAGCAGAGCCCCGGAAATCCCCAGAATTCCCAATTTTGGCCAAATTCCCAATTCTGGCCAAATTCCCAATTCTGGCCAGGCGGGTTTGTGAATCCCAGAGCCCGTTCCCTTCTCCCAGAGCTTTGGGGTCACTTTTGGGGGTTTTTAAACTTAAAATCCCAGATCGGATCGGGCTGGGCCAGAAGCAGCAACTTGCATTCCCCCAAAACCGAACTCATTCCCCTCAAAAATGGCGATTTCCTCTCAAAAATGGAACTTTACCCTCAAAATGGCGCTTTCCACTCGAAAATGGCACTTTGCCCTCAAAAATGGCTCTTTTCCCCTTAAAATTGAACTTTTCCCCTCAAAAGTGGAACTTTCCTCTCAAAAATTGGCACTTTGCCCTCAAAAATTGAACTTTTTCCCCCTCAAAAATGGCTCTTTCCACTCAAAAATGGAACTCTTCCCCTCAAAAATGAAACTTTGCCCTCAAAAACTGAACATTCCCCTCAAAATTTGACCATTTCCTCAAAAATGGAACTATCCCCTCAAAAATGGAACTTTCCCCTCAAAAATTGAACTTTCCTCTCAAAAATGGGGACTTTTCCCCTCAAAATTGAACTTTCCCCTCAAAAATGGCTCTTTCCCCTCAAAAATGGGAACGTTGCCCTCAAAAATGGAAACTTTCCTCTCAAAAATGGCAACTTTGCCCTCAAAAATCGAACTTTCCCCTCAAAAATGAAACTTTGCCCTCAAAATGGCACTTTCCCCTCAAAAATGAAACTTTGCCCCTCAAAATTGAACTTTCCCCTCAAAAACTGAACATTCCCCTCAAAATTTGACCATTTCCCTCAAAATTTGACCACTTTCCCTCAAAAATGGAACTTTCCCCTCAAAAAATGGAACTTTCCTCTCAAAAATGGAACTTTCCTCTCAAAAATGGGGACTTTTCCCCTCAAAAATGGCACTTTGCCCTCAAAAATTGGTTCTTTTCCCCCTCAAAATGAGCATTTTTCCCCAAAATCCCTTTTTTTTCCCCTCAGAACTGATCTCTCTCCCCTCACCCCTCTCTTTCCCCAAACCTCCCCTTTTTTCCCCAAATTCCGGGATCAAAGGCTGGCCGGGCAGGAGCTCTGTGGGTTCCCGTGCTGACAAGCGCAGGAAATTCCATTTTTGGCAATTTTCCCCTTTTCCCCAAAAATTCCTGATCTCTGCTCCCGGCCCTGCTGTGGCAGATTTGCATTAATTTCATTTTTTTCCCCCCTGAGATGAAAGTTCCCCCGAACTTCCTCTTCTTTTGTTCTCAGCAACATTTTATTGAAATATTTTTTTTATTTTACCCCCCTTTGCCTTATATTTATTCATGAGGAAATTCTTATTCCTTTTATTATTATTTTTTTACCCCCTTTTTCCTTATATTTATTCATGAGGAACTTCTTAGTCTTTTTATTATTTTTTTTAATTCCCCACCCTTTTCCTTATATTATTCATGAGGAACTTCTTATTCCTTTATTATTATTTTTTAAATTCCACCCCTCCTTTTCCCTTATACTTATTCATGAGGAATGGTTATTATTCCTTTTATTTATTTATTTTATTTATTTTATTTTATTTTATTTTATTTATTTATTTTATTTTATTTTATTTTATTTTATTTATTTTATTTTATTTTATTTTCATTTAATTCATGTATTGTATGTATTGTATTTATTTTTATTTTTATTTTTATTTTATTTTATTTTATTTTATTTTATTTTATTTTATTTTATTTTATTTATTTATTTTATTTTATTTTATTTTATTTTATTTATTTATTTTATTTATTTTATTTTATTATTTTTCCCCAGGAGTGCTTTGGCATGAAGGGACGAGAAACTTTCAGATCCATCACCTCTCCTCCAACCCTTTTAAATAAATAAAATAAAAATAAAATAAAATAAAATAATAATAAAATAAAATAAAATAAATAAATAAAATAAAATAAAATAAAAATGTCCCTGGAATGTCCTGGGAATGTCCCCGGAATGTCTCAGGAAATGTCCTGGGAATGTCCCCGGGAATGTCCCTGGAATGTCCTAGGAATGTCCCAGGAAATGACCCCAGGAATGTCCTGGGATTGTCCCAGGAATGTTCCCTGGAATGTCCTTGGAATGTCCCCGGGATATCCAGGAATTGTCCACAGAATGTCCGGGAATGTCCCAGGAAATGTCCTTGGAATATTCCGGGAATGTTCCCTGGAATGTCCCGGAAATGTCTCAGGGAATGTCCCAGGAATGTCCCAGGAATGTCCCTGGAAATGTCCCTGGAAATGTCCCAGGAAATGACCCCGGAATGTCCCGGGAATGACCCTGGAATGTCTCAGGAAATGTCCCTGGAAATGTCCTCGAATATCCCGGGAACGTCCCTGGAATGTCCCTGGAAATGTCCCTGGAATGTCCCTGGAAATGTCCCAGGAATGTCCCAGGAAATGTCCCCAGGAATATCCCAGGAATTGTCCCCGTAATGTCCCAGGAAATGTCCCTGGAATGTCCAGGAATGTCCCTGGAATGTCCTGGGAATGTCCCAAGGAAATGACCCAGGAAATGTCCCAGGGAATGTCGCCTGGAAATGTCCCTGGAAATGTCCCTGGGAATGTCCCTGGGAAGGTCCCCGGGCTATTCCCAATATTCCCGACAGGAAGCAGGGCTCTTCCTCTCCCATTATTACCCAATAGTCTGAATAGTCCCGATTGTAGCAGGGGCTCTGCCTCTCCATTATTCCATCAATATGCCCGATATTCCCGACAGGAGCAGGGCTCTGCCTGTCATCGTTATTCCCCCAATATTCCCGATATTCCCGACAAAACCCAAAAAATTTAACTGGTGAGGAAAAAATGGAAAGAGAGCAAAGGAGAAAAAAAAACCCCAAACAAACTATTTCCCTGGAAATTGAGAAATCCCTTTTCCTGAGACCCTGTCTTGATATTTTTACTTTATTTCCAGGCTTTAATTCCCGAACATCCCAGCTCAGGAGGCCCTACCTGGCCAGGAGATTTGAGGAGCAGGTTTTGACAGGGAAAAAATCCAAAATTTCCCCAAAAGGCTCAGAATTCCCAAAATCCTGGTTCAGGAAACCCCACCCAACTGGGAGATGTAGAGGGAGGCATGACAGGGAAAAATCCAAAATTTCACCCAAAAAATGCAGAGAATTTCCTAAATCCTGGTTTAGGGAACCCCATTGAGCTGGGAGATGTAGAGGGAGGCATTGACAGGGAAAAATCCAAAATTTTCACCCAAAAAAGGCTCAGAATTCCCAAAATCCCGGTTCAGGACACCCCACCCAACTGGGAGATGCAAAGGGAGGCATTGACAGGGAAAAATCCAAAATTTTCACCCCAAAAAGACCCTGAATTCCCACATCCCAGCCCTACCTGGCCGGGAGATTTGGGAGCACCTTTTAACAGGGAAAAATCCACATTTCGCCCCAAAAAAGACACGAAACCCCCAAAAAATCGAGGGGCAGCTCCTGTGATTTTTGATTTTCCATCTCCTGCTCGGGGCCCCCGAGCTGCGTTTCCTGTCTTTGAGGCCTCGGCATCCGCTGCAAAAATCTCCATTTTTGGGGCCGTTTCGGTCCTAAAACCGAGCCCGGGCTGCGGCTGAGCTGAGCCTAACGAGGGAAAGGGAGAGCAAACCCGAGTTTAAAATCTGGGCCAGGATCGGCTCGGACGGGTGCTGGAAATGCCGGGTGGGAAATCCCGGGATTGGAAATGACGCGGCAGCTCCGAGGATCCGGGTCCCAGATCTGGAGACCCAAAATGCTCCAAAACCACCCAAAATAGACCCGAAATAGACCCAAAATCCACCCAAAATCTGCACCAAAACTGCCCCAAAACTGCTCCAAATCCAACCCCAAAACTGCCCCAAAACTGACCCAAAACAGCCAGGAAACCCCAAAACTGCCCCAAAACAGCCCCCAAAACAGACCCAAAACAAATCCCAAAAACGGACCCAAAAGACCCCAAAACTGCCCCAAAACTGCCCCAAAACTGCCCCAAAACTGCCCCAAAAACTGCCCCAAAACCGCCCCAAAACTGCCCCAAAAAAGACCCAAAAACTGCCCCCAAAACTGCCCCAAACCGCCCCAAAATAGACCCAAAATAGACCCAAAAGACCCAAAACAAACCCAAAATTCCCAACATTTCCAGGAACATTTTCCATATTTCCACGTGGAAATTCCCATATTTCCAGGAATATTTCCCACCTTTCCATGTAGAAATTTCCAAATTTCCAGGAGTTTTTCCATCTTTTCCCCATCCCAGGTGATTATTTTCCTAACCCGACCTCTAAGGGGAAAATTTCATCCCAGAACATCCCGGTTTTTTTCCCCATGGGAATTCTTGGGTAGAAACCCCAGAAAAATCTCAATTTTGGGGTCAGATGAGCTCGGGGAGGAAATTCCAGCTGGGAATTCCTCGGCCTGAGCTCAGCTTTTCCCACCCGGAATTTTTTGGGATCTGGGGACCATCCCAGGGATCCGCTGGGGTTTGAAAGGAGGAGGAGCCCGAACCCCAAAGGTTCCTCCTCCTCCTCCTCCTCCTCCTCGTTTTTGGGGTGTCCCCGCCCTCGTGGCTTCCTCCTCATCACCCCGCAGTGATCACGACCCTGCAGGAAAAGATCCCAAAAGATCCCCAAAATCTCCAAAATCCCCAAAATCCCATGGATGTCCCAATCCCACCGGAGGTCCAGCGGCTCCTGGAAGGTACCGGGTCCCCCCAAAAGGGAATCCTGCTGTGGGGTGGGGCTGGGAGGGTTTGGGGCGAATTTCTGAGGGGTTTTGGGGTCCTCGGGTGTTGTGGGGTCTCCCTGGCCCTGACCCCGAGGAGAATCCGGGGGGTGGTGGGACCTGCCCGTCCCCGACCCCAGAAATGTGGGGTGAGGAAGCAGCGGAGCCTTCGGGTGGTTTGGGGTTTCAGCTCTCGTTTCCTGCTGCTGCAGCAGCGCGGAGCTCGTCCCTGTGCCTCCAAAACAGCCTCAAAGTTCATCCTTCCTCCCCAAAGCACCCCGAAACTTCATCCTTCCTCCCCAAACAGCCTGAAACTTCATCCTTCCTCCCCAAAACAGCCTGAAACTTCATCCTTCCTCCCCAAAACAGCCTGAAACTTCATCCTTCCTCCCCAAAACAGCCTGAAACTTCATCCTTCCTCCCCAAAACACCCCGAAAGTTCATCCTTCCTCCCCAAAACACCTTGAAATTTCATCCCTCTGCCTCCAAAACAGCCTGAAACTTCATCCTTCCTCCCCAAAACACCCCGAAACTTCATCCTTCCCCTCCAAAACTTCATCCCTCCCCAAACACCCCAAAACTTCATCCCCAAAACATCCTGAAACTTCATCCTTCTGCCTCCAAAATAGCCCAAAACTTCATCTGTCCCCAAAACACCATGAAAGTTCATCCTTCCTCCCCAAAACACCCCAAAACTTCATCCTTCCTCCCCAAAACACCCTAAACTTCATCCCTCCCCTCCAAAACAACCTGAAAGTTCATCCCTCCCTAAAACACCCTAAACTTCATCCTTCCTCCCCAAAACCCCTGAAACTTCATCCCTCTGCCTCCTAAACACCCCAAAACTTCATCCCTCCCCAAAACACCCTGAAAGTTCATCCTTCCTCCCCAAACATCCCGAAACTTCATCCCTCCCCAAAACCTTCCCATCCAAGGCTGCGTCTCCTGCTTTCCCTTTCCCATTCCCAGATTCCTGACTTTTCCGGCCATTCCCAGATTTCCTGATTTTCCCTTTCCCATTCCCACATTTCCTGCACCCTTTCGCATTTTCCCCTTTTCCCATTCCCATTTCCCCATTCCCATTTTCCCATTCCCATTCCCACTTTTCCTGAACCCTTTCCCATTCCCATTTTCCCATTTTCCATTTTCCCATTCCCCATTCCCATTTTCCCATTCCCCTTTTTCCCATTCCCATATTTCCTGTTGTTCCCATTCCCATTCCCACATTTCCTGTTCCCACATTTCCCATTCCCACCTTTCCCATTCCCACATTCCCCACATTTCCTGAACCCTTTCCCATTCTCATTTTCCCATTTTTCCCATATTTCCTGTTGTTCCATTCCCATTCCCATTCTCCCATTCTCCCATTTTCCCGATTTTCCCATTCCCATTCCCACATTTCCTGAACCTATTCCCATTCCCATATTTTCTGATGTTCCAATTCCCAGATTTCCCACATTTCCTGAACCCTTTCCCATTCCCATTTTCCCATTCCCATTCCCAGATCTCCTGAACCCTTTCCCATTCCCATTTTCCCAATTTTTCCCATTTTTCCCATTTTCCAGAGGCCGAGCATTACCTGGGCCGGGCTCTGCGGGAGGAGCCGCTCAGCGCGCGGGCGCGGGACGAGGGCGCCGCCGTCCTGAGCTCCCTGCGGCGCCTCCGGGCCAGGTGCGTGATCCCGGCATTCCCGGAATTCCAGAACCTTCCGGACACCCCTCCTGCCCCGGGAATTCCCCCACGCTTTGGAATTCTGTGGGAGTTTCAGGCTCAGGATAATGGGAGAATTCTGGGGGTTGTCGTTGTTTGCTTGGGTTTTCTCTAGGTTAGGACGGGGATTTTTGCCTCTTTTTATAAGGATGGAGTTGTGGGATATTCCTGATTTATTCTACAATTTCAAAAGTTTTTTTCTCTTTTTAATTTTTATAAGGAAGGAATTCTGGGATATTCCTGATTTATTCCCTATTTTCAAGATGGGGATTTTTGCCTCTTTTTATAAGGAAGGAGTTCTGGGATATTCCTGATTTATTCCCCAATTCAGGCCATTTCCTCCCATTTTTGTAAGGAAGGAGTTCTGGGATATTCCTGATTTATTCTACAATTCCAGGATGGGGATTTTCCCTCTTTTTACAAGGAAGGAGTTCTGGGATATTCCTGATTTATTCCCCTATTCGAGGCATTTCCCCCCGTTTTATAAGGATGGAGTTCTGCGAATATTCCTGATTTATTCTACAATTTCAAGATTTTTTGCCTCTTTTTATTTTTATAAGGAAGGAATTCTGGGATATTCCTGATTTATTCTACAATTTCAAGATTTTTGCATCTTTTTTATTTTTATAAGAAATGAATTCTGGTATATTCCTGATTTATTCCCTATTCGAGCATTTCCCCCCATTTTTACAAGGAAGGAGTTCTGCGAATATTCCTGATTTATTCTACAATTTCAAGATTTTTACCTCTTTTTATTTTTATAAGGATGGAATTCTGGGATATTCTTGATTCATTCCCCTATTCGAGGAATTTCCCCCATTTTTATAAGGAAGGAATTCTGGGATATTCCTGATTTATTCCCTATTTCAAGATGGGGATTTTTGCCTCTTTTTATAAGGAAGGAGTTCAGGGATATTCCTGATTTATTCCCCTATTCGAGAAATTTCCTCCTATTTTTATAAGGATGGAGTTCTGTGAATATTCCTGATTTATTCTACAATTTCAAGATTTTTACCTCTTTTTATTTTTATAAGGAAGGAGTTCTGGGATATTCCTGATTTATTCTACAGTTCCAAGATTTTTGCCTCTTTTTATTTTTATAAGGATGGAGTTCTGGGATATTCCTGATTTATCCTACAATTCCAAGATTTTTGCCTCTTTTTATTTTTATAAGGAAGGTTCTGGGATATTCTTGATTTATTCCCCTATTCGAGGAATTTCCCCCCATTTTTATAAGGAAGGAGTTCTGGGATATTCCTGATTTATCCTACAATTTCAAGATTTTTGCCTCTTTTTATTTTTATAAGGAAGGAACTCTGGGATATTCCTGATTCATTCCGGATGGGGATTTTCTCCCCTCATTTCCTTTTAAGGAAATAATTCCTCATATTAATCCAAATTAAATTAATCCCATTTTCACCTCCTTTTATCCCCGAGCTCTCTCCCCACCACTAATTCCGTTTGGAGCCTCCTGGGTTGTTCCTTTCCGGAATTTTCCAGCCCTTCCCAGCCCGGCTGATGGAATTATCCCAATTTTCCCATCCATTTCCTCCTGGATCCATCATTAACCTGAAACCTGAGAGCCGAAAAATGAATTTAAATCCGTTCCTCCCCTGATGAGGAATTCCCAATCCCATTTTCCTGGCTCCCATTTTTTTTCCCCCTTTGTTGGATTTATTTTCCAGCATCGATTTTTAAAAAAAAATATTTATTTTCCCAGACATTCAAATCCCGGCTCCAAGGTTCCGTTCCACCCCATCCCTTGGGAATATTTAATTCATTTATGAGGAAAAACCGGGAATTTGATTGGATTTTATGGATCCTGCTCAGAGGGTTTGGATTTTGGGATTTTCCAGCTGCTCAAATCCGTTGAACCCAAATTTGCCCAAATTTTGCATTTTTTGGGTGTTGCAGGCCCAAAAATCCAAGATATATTGGGAAATTGGAGAAAATAGGATTTGGGATGAAGTTTTCTGCAGGAAGTGGGGGAGAAACACCAAATTTAGGGAAAATATTGGGAAAAGGCAAAATTCTGGGGAGGAACTTGCTGGAAATCCAAAGGTTCCCAAAATCCGGCATTTATGGGATTTATAGGAAGCGGGGGAGAAACACCAAATTTAGGGAAAATATTGGGAAAAAGGCAAAATTCTGGGGAGGAACTTGCTGGAAATCCAAAGGCTCCCAAAATCCGGCATTTATGGGATTTATCCAAGATTTCTGTGGGCAGAGGCAGAAATGAGCTCATGACTCTTCCACATTCCCAAAAAACCTCTCCTCCCCCATCCCCAATCCCATTTTATCCCGAATTTTCCTTCCCAGAGTAAAACAATCCAACCACAGAATTAAAACCAAACCCTTGAGCTGAAATCTGATTTTTTGATTTTTTTTGCCGTTTTTTTACCATAAAGACGAGAAAAAAGCAGGAAAAATCCGATTTTTTTTTTTTTTTGGCCTTTTCCATCTGCCTCCCCGGAGCTGCTCCGGAACTCAATTTTCCCATTTTTTTTTTTTTAGGCCATTTCCTGGGATTAGAAATGACAGAGGTCGGGAACAAAGCCCCGGTGCTTTGGCGGAGCGGGAATTGCGAGTGACAGAAAATCATTCGGAAATGTTGGCGCTAAAACGTGGCCGGGAAAAGCTCCTGAGGCAAAAATTCCCAGAAAAAAATAACCAAAAAAGGGATTTTTGCTGCTTTTCTTTGTCCAGGAGGCAAAAATATCCCGAATTTTGGGAATGCTGGATTTTTGGGATTGCAGGGATCTGTTAGAGCTGATGTTTTTCTGCTTAAATGTTGGATGATTGGGATTTTCCATGGGAATGTTGGGATTTAGGATAAGAAATATGGGAATAAAAAGCTGGAGCTGCTTTTCCAGCTGCCCTCGTGCGGGGCTGGATTTTGGGGATTTTGGGATAAAATGGAGCAGCCGCAGGATGGAGGAAAAATTCCTCGTGGAATTGGGGGGCCAGGCCCAAAGGCATCCTGAAAAATTCCCAATTTTTCCTCCAAAAGGCTCTTTTGGAGGAAAAAATATTCCTGACCCAATATCCCGGGAAATTTTCTCATTGCCACCAAAGCCATCTTGGAATGGGCACTTTGTGCTTTATTCCCAACCCTCGCCGGGATTCCCAAATTTTTTGATGCCGTTTCTGGATTAAAGTGATTCCCAAGATTTGCCTGAAGTGGAGGAGAGGAAAGAATCCTGATTTTTTAATATGAAATCCTTCTTTATTTTTATTTTGGGAATGGGCAGAGCGTGGAGAACCCCCGTTTGCTGGGAATGGGCTCAGTGAAATCCTGGAATATTTTTGGGTTGGAAGTGACTTTTAAAGGATTTGAGGGGAAAAGATGCAGGAATTCAGTGTTTGGAGAAGGATCCGTTCCAAGGGATGGAAATCCATGGAATTAGGGTTGGGAAGGGCCTTAAATCCCTCCTGGAATTCCCTGTTTTTCCCATTCCTTGCATTCCCAGATTCTCCTATCCATCCCCAATTCCTCAGGCTGGGATAATCCCTGGGGAAAATCTGGGATTTCATGGCTCTTTTTCCATTTTCAGGTTCCACCCGGAATTCCCGGCCCGAGGTGAGTCCAGCTGGGAAGGGTTGGGATGGGGCACGTTCCGCGTGCCAAATTCCCAGGAAAAGGAGTTTTTGGATGCGGGGGGCAATTCTCAGGATTCTGGGAAAATTCTGCAGCAGGGATCTCATCCCAGAGAGCAAATCCCACAATTTCTGTGGCTCTGGCATCGATTCCCAGGCTGGGGAGTTTTCCAGAAACTGCAGGAATTCGGGAATGGTTGGGATCCATGGGGATCTCTCGGAGTTCCAATGAGGTGGGAGCTACTGGAATAAAATCCCTTCCTGGCATTCCGACCCATCCAATCTTTTATTCCAGGAAAAAATTCCCTTCCTGGTATTCCAACTCATCCAATCCTTTACTCCAGGAAAAAATTCCTTCCTGACATTCCAACTCCTCCAATCCTTTATTCAGGAATAAATCCCTTCCTGGCATTCCAGTCTATCCAATCCTTTATCCAGGAATTAAACCCATTCCCAGAATTCCGACTCCTCTGATCCTTTACTTCAGGAATAAAATCTCTGGGAATAAAATAAAACCTCCTCCAATCCTTTATTCCAGGAATAAATCCCTTTCCAGCATTCCAGTCTATCCAATCCTTTACTCCAGGAATTAAACCCATTCCCAGAATTCCAACTCCTCCAGTCCTTTATTCCAGGAATAAATCCCTTCCTGGCATTCCAGTTCCTCCAATCCTTTATTCCAGGAATAAAATCCCTTTTCACCACTCCAGTCTATCCAATCCTTATTCAGGAATAAATCCCTTCCTGGCATTCCAGTCTATCCAATCTTTTCCTTCAGGAATTAAAACCCATTCCCAGCACTCTGACTCCTCCAATCCTTTATCCAGGAATTAAACCCATTCCCAGAATTCCAACTCCTCCAGTCCTTTATTCCAGGAATAAATCCCTTCCTGGCATTCCAGTTCCTCCAATCCTTTACTCCAGGAGCAAATCCCTTCCTGGCATTCCAGTCTATCCAATCTTTTCCTCCAGGAATTAAACCCATTCCCAGCACTCTGACTCCTCCAATCCTTTATCCAGGAATTAAACCCATTCCCAGCATTCCGGCTCCTCCGATCCCTCCTCTCCCCAGAACAAATTCCAGCGCTTCCCTCCCGGCTCAGGGCTGGCTTCCAGCCCCTCCTGGCATGGCAATTCCCGCGGGAATGAGCGGCGTTATCCCGTTCCAATCACAGCCCCGCGGCTTTAATTGCTTCCCAGGCATTGTTTTCCCCGTGAATCCAGCAGCTGGCACCCTTTGGAAAGTCCAGCGGACAGCTGGGCGGAAAATGAACAAAAAAATGGGAGGGAGGGAAGATCCGGGCGCATCAAAGGCTCCAAATGAGGTTTTTAAACCCGAAAGTTCATGGAATTGCAAGGCTGGGGAGAGGGAGCCTTTTGTTCCTTGGAATATTCTTTGGATGGAGTTGGAAGCTGAAGGAAAAGCAGGAAAATCGGGATGTGGGAGCAGGCAGAGAGAGAGCCCAGCTGGCTTTGAATCCCTGCTGTGTCCACTGGGAATTTTAGCGGAATGAGAACTTGGAGTGCTCAGGGAATGCTCAGCCAGGTGTCCCACGGGAAATTGGGAAAATGGGAAATTTCAGAGCCACATTTTCCATCTCTGAGGCTCAGAGTCACCTGAGTTCCTGAGCATCAAAAAACCAGGGAATCAGGGAATGGTTGGGGGTGAAAGGAACTTTTGGAAAGGGATGACTTTTCCCTTCATTTTGTAAAAAAAACCCAAGTAGATGAATAAACCCAGATTTATTTGCACAGAGCTGATGACAACGCTTTTATTTTTCCATCCAAATTCATCCCATATGGTTTCCCCTGAACTGCTGAACAGCAGAATTCCTTAAAATATTCAGAAGTAGTCAAAACATTCAGCAGAGAGAGGAGGCTCTTCCATTTTAATGGAATTTGGGAAAATTGAGGCTCAAAAAATGTGCCTTGGCAGGGGTTGGACCCAGAACTCCTTGTCCCAGCTCTGTGCCTTAACCCCAGAAAATTCCAACCTCCTGGAGACAGGAATAATCAATAGAATGGGATTAATTATGATTTAAAAACTGGGAGCTTTGTTAATTAAAAGGATTCATTAACAAAGAAAATCGAAGTAGGCCCTTAGGCCTCAGTAGGCCTCAGTAGGCCTCAGTAGGCCTTGCCTGGTAGTAGGCCCGGTTTAGGTGATATTTTTATCAAATTTTTGCCTCATTTTTTGGCGTAACTTTTTTGGGATCATTTTTTGGATCGTTTAATCTCCCTTTTGTCCATTTCTGATCCCTTTTTTTCACTCTGCCTCGGAACAAAACTCCATCCTGCTGGAGTCGTGGCGGAACTTCTGCCATGTCCATGTCTGTCCTCTCCCTTCAGGAAATTTTTAAAAAATCCCCAAAAATCCCAAAAAAACCCCAACCCAGATCTTGAAACCCTTTTTCCCTCTAAAACCCCAAATCCAGGGAGCTGCAGCTGCCTGGGAGCCGGAACCTCACGTTTCCCCATCCCTCTCCCCCCGCCGCCGCCTTTTTGCTCCGTGTAGTTATGACAAGGCCAAGTAGCAAATCATTAAACAACAAAAAAACCTCCAAAATTCCCTTTTTTTGCTGCAAAGATTTCCTTTGAAGCCGAGCCGGAGTGTCCGGGAATTAATGGAGTGCTGGGTGATTTTAGGAAGTTTTATTTATAAAAAGCCCTTTTTGGCTCATGCCGGGAGGCTCCGGCTTTGCTGAGCTGGGCTCAGGCTCCCAAACCCGGCTTAGATTTATGAAGTGTTTGGGGAAAAGCAGGAAAAAACCTTTGGGATTGACCAGATTTGGAAGGCGTTGTTCAAATCTCCGGCCCTGGAATTCCCCCGTTTATAAACACCGAAACTCCGGCCCGGGAGATGTCAAAACAAGGGGGAGATGGATAAAACCAAATTTATTTTTAGATTCATATATAATACATTCTATATTCTATAGAGATATATTTAAATTATATGTAAATGTATTTATGTAAAAATAAAAATATTTCTATATAAATATAATATGCATAATAAAAATATATATATATATTTTGTATATTATATAGATATCTATATATTCTATAAATATTCTATATATTTGTAGACTTATTTATTCAGTGTAGAATTATTTATTAATTATTACCCCCTCTGTAGAATTATTGATTAATTATTAGCCTGGTATTTGGCCGAATACCTAATTAGTAATTTCCCAGCTCCACTTGGAGTTTTATAGAATTACTAATTAATTATTGCACAGTTTTGCCTGCAATTCTGCCTAATTATTAATGAGTTATTGTTTCACTTGAAGTTTTATAGATTTATTAATAATTATTACCTGTTCTGTTGAACTATTTTGGTGAAGGCCTCAAGTTTGGGAGAGGCAGGAGTTAATTAATTAATCAATTAATTAACCTCACCCGAGATTCTTCCCAATGGGAACAGCGCCTACTTCTTCCCAAAAAACAGGAAAAGGGATTAATAATTTCCAGGTTATTCCTCATTTTTGTATCCAGAATAATTTAACCCCTGAGCTGCTGAATTTCCTTTGGGATCATTCTCCCCATCCCAAATCTTCACCTTTTCCTGTTTATTCCACCCTAAACTCCGACCCATTGCAGGATTGCCAAGATTGGAATATTTAAATTATTCCTCCCTCTCATGAGCCAAAATCCGCTGCTTTTTCATCCCCATCCTTTCCTGGGGTTGGCTTTGGATATTCCCAAGAAATTCCTGATTTTTTCCTCCCCATCCCTTCCTGGGATTACTCCTCGTAGGTTTGGGATATTCCCAAGAAATTCCATGGTTTTATCCTCCTGGATTCCTTGCTGGCTTTGGATATTCCCAAGAAACTCCTGATTTTTTCCTCCCCATCCTTTCCTGGGATTTGCTTTGGATATTCCCAAGAAATTCCTGATTTTTTCCTCCCCATCCTTTCCTGGGATTGGCTTTGGATATCCCCAAGGAAATTCCTGATTTTTTTCTTCCCCATCCTTTCCTGGGATTTGCTTTGGGTATTCCCAAGAAATTCCTGATTTTTTCTTCCCCATCCTTTCCTGGGATTGGTTTGGGTATTCCCAGAAATTCCTGATTTTTTCTTCCCCATCCTTTCCTGGGATTGCTTTGGATATTCCCAAGAAATTCCTGATTTTTTCTTCCCCATCCTGTCCTGGGATTTGCTTTGGATATTCCCAAGAAATTCCTGATTTTTTTCTTCCCCCATCCTTTCCTGGGATTATTCCTTGCAGGTTTTGAGTATTCCCAAGAAATTCCAGGTTTTTTTCCCGTGCCTGGGGAGGGGGATGGCAGCGAAATTCCATTGGCGCATTCCCGGCTGCCGCTGCCTTGCAGCCCGACCTGCTGGGCGCTGGCAATCACTGCAAGCTCCGGCAGCTCCGTCCCAAAAAAATCCCAAAAAAACCTCGATCCCAAGAATTTCCCCTTTCTTGCCATTTTTAGATGCCAGGAATTCGCTTTATTAGGTATAATTAACAAAAAAACCCAAAAATGGGAATGGGGGAGGAAATGAGGCTTGGAGCGGATTCTGGGTCTGGCAGCTCAGGATGGAAAATTGGGAAATTTGGGAAATTTGGGAATTTTGGGAATTTTTGGGAATTTGGGAAACCGGCTCCTTACAGATATGGGGAGGGATTTGTGGGATTTCTGGGTGGGATAGCATCCCAAAAAATAAAAAGTTGGGTTTATATGGGATTTTTTTGGGGGATGATTGTGGTGGGGTAAGCTGGGGATGGAATGGAAAAATAGAGTTTGAAGGCAAAAAAAAAATTAGGAGTTTAAGGTAAAAAAATGTGGATTTTAATGTAAAAAATTGAGGATTCACTTCCGCTCCCATAAAATCCCACCCGGAGCTCTCCTGGCATTGATTTTTTCCTGGGATTTAGGAGATGTTTAATGAAGCTCCGGGACCTGATCAAGGCGAGGAAATTTAATTGCAATTCCCATAAAAAGCTGCGGGAAATGAAGGGTTTTTCCTGTCATCCATGGAAATTGTTTGTTTTTCCTGGGATTCATTAATTCCCCTTTTTAAATCCCTCCATGGAAGCAGCAAAGCAGGATTTTTTATGGAAAAGTGGGAGAAATCCTCGGGATGCCAATCCAATGGAAAAATGATGGGATTGGGTTTTACAGAGCGAGGGCTGTGGGGTTTGGGGTTCCAGAATATTCCGGAATATTCCCGGAGTTAAGGAAAACAAAGCAGCTCCATTCCCATGGATTTGAGCAGCGCTGGGAACCACCCCTAAAAAATGGGAATTATTGCTGTTGGATCATTTTATATCATTTTATTTGGGTGGATTTGGGGATTTGGAAATCCCCAATTTCCCATCCTGAAAAATCCCCGATTTATGGCAATAAAACTCCTGGATATCCCACATTTGGGAATTTTCTGGATCCGTGGCTGGTCCCACTGGGAATTTCCCCACTTGGAGCTTTGCTCCTGTTCCAAGTGTCCCAAGGAGCCTCTGGAAAAGTGGAAAATTTTTTAAATTATTTTTTTAAATTATCCCCAAAAAATCCCACACCTGGACCTGAAGGAATCCCTTATCTCCTGAAGGAATATTCCAGAATATTCCAGAATATTCCCAGTGTTAAGGAAAACAAAGCAACTCCATTCCCATGGCTTGGAACCACCCCTAAAAATGAGAATTATCAATGTTTGGATCATTTTATATCATTTTATTTAGGGGGATTGGGGGATTTTGGGAATTCCAGAATATTCCATAATATTCCCAGTGTTAAGGAAAACAAAGCAGCTTCCATTCCCATGGCTTGGAACCACCCCTAAAAAAGGGAATTATCGATGTTGGATCATTTGATATCATTTTATTTGGGTGGATTTGGGGGATTTTGGGAATTCTCAATTTATGGCAATAACCCTCTTTGGATATCCCACATTTGGGAATTTTCTGGATCCGTGGCTGATCCCACTGGGAATTTCCCCACTTGGAGCTTTGCTCCTGTTCCCAAGTGTCCCAAGGAGCCTCTGGAAAAGTGGAAAATTTTTTTAAATTAGTTTTTTAAATTATCCCCAAAAAATCCCACACCTGGACCTGAAGGAATCCCTTATCTCCTGAAGGAATATGCCAGAATATTCCAGAATATTCCCGGTGTTAAGGAAAACAAAGCAGCTCCATTCCCATAGCTCGGAACCACCCCTAAAAAATGGGAATTATCAATGTTGGATCATTTTATATCATTTTATTTGGGTGGATTTGGGGGGATTTTGGGAATTCCTAATTTCCATCCTGAAAAATCCCCGATTTATGGCAATAAAACTCCTGGATATCCCACATTTGGGAATTTTCTGGATCCGTGGCTGATCCCGCTGGGAATTTCCCCACTTGGAGCTTTGCTCCTGTTCCCAAGTGTCCCAAGGAGCCTCTGGAAAAGTGGAAAATTTTTAAATTATTTTTTTAAATTATCCCCAAAAAATCCCACACCTGGACCTGAAGGAATCCCTTATCTCCTGAAGGAATATTCCAGAATATTCCAGAATATTCCCAGTGTTAAGGAAAACAAAGCAACTCCATTCCCATGGCTTGGAACCACCCCTAAAAAATGAGAATTATCAATGTTGGATCATTTTATATCATTTTATTTAGTGGGATTTGTGGGATTTGGGAATTCCAGAATATTCCATAATATTCCCAGTGTTAAGGAAAACAAAGCAGCTCCATTCCCATGGCTTGGAACCACCCCTAAAAAAGGGAATTATCGATGTTGGATCATTTGATATCATTTTATTTGGGTGGATTTGGGGGATTTTGGGAATTCTCAATTTATGGCAATAACCCTCTTTGGATATCCCACATTTGGGAATTTTCTGGATCCGTGGCTGATCCCACTGGGAATTTCCCCACTTGGAGCTTTGCTCCTGTTCCCAAGTGTCCCAAGGAGCCTCTGGAAAAGTGGAAAATTTTTTAAATTATTTTTTTAAATTATCCCCAAAAAATCCCACACCTGGACCTGAAGGAATCCCTTATCTCCTGAAGGAATATTCCAGAATATTCTGGAATATTCCCAGTGTGAGGAAAATAAAGCAGCTCCGTTCCCATGGATTTGAGCAGCGCTTGGAACCACCCCTAAAAATGAGAATTATCGATGTTGGATCATTTTATGATCCCACTTATTTTTTTTTTAATTATTCCCATTTTTTTTCCCAAAAAACGGGAATGATTGGTGCTGGATCATTTCATAACCCGGCCTGGTTTGGGAAAACGCGGGAGGAGCAGCTGGAAATTCCCTTTTTGGGGCTGTTTGGAGGGCGCTGAGTGAGGAGCAGCTGCCCCCCGCTCCCTTATCGTCCTGAGCAAATATTGAATTAAAACCCCATAAATATCGAATTAAAACCTTTTCATCCCGAATTCAAAATCTTTTATCGCCGCCGGGTTTTTGATAAAAGCGATCTCAGCACCTGGTGCTGAGCGGCCTCTCCAGAAAATCCCAGGGCAGCAGGAAAATTCCCTGGAAAATTCAACATCAGATTAATTTCAGGAGAGGAAAGATCCTGTCCACACCCTGGATTGGGTCATTTGTTTGAGGAAATCCGGGTTTTATTTTTTTCCCTGTAAATTTATATAGGAAATCCATGTTTTCATAATTTTCCCCTGTAAATTTATGTAGAAAATCCAGGTTTTATCCTTTTCCCTGTAAATTTAATAGGAATCCAATTTTTATCCTTTTCCCTGTAAATTTTGATAGAAAATCCAGCTTTGTATCCTTTTCCCTGTAAAATTTTGAGAGAAATCCAGGTTTTATCCTTTTTCCTGTAAATTTATATAGAAAATCCATGGTTTTATCCTTTTCCCTATAAATTTGATAGGAAATCCAGGTTTTTATCCTTTCCCTGTAAATTTATATAGGAAATCCAGGTTTTATCCTTTTCCTGTAAATTTATATAGGAAATCCAGGTTTTTATCCTTTTCCTGTAAATTTATATAGAAAATCCAAATTTTTATCCTTTTTCCTGTAAATTTATGTAGAAAATCCAGGTTTTATCCTTTTCCCTGTAAATTTTTATAGAAAATCCAGGTTTTTATCCTTTTCCCTGTAAATTTTGATAGAAAATCCAGGTTTTATCCTTTTCCTGTAAATTTTGGTAGAAAATCCAGGTTTTTATCCTTTCCCTGTAAATTATATAGGAAATCCAGGTTTTTATCATTTTCCCTGTAAATTTTGATAGAAAATCCAAATTTTTATCCTTTTCCCTCTCTCCTGAAGCATTTCCAAGCTCTTTTTTCCCCAAAATCCCAGGAAATTCCCCATTTTCGTGTCACTTTTTATTTTCCACCTGGATTTATGGCAAGGTCACGCCCTGAGGACAGGGACGAGGATTTGGGTTGCCTCCGGAATTTTGGCATTCCCAGATTTTTCCAGCAGGAACTCCCTGACCCTAAAACCCCAGAAATCCCACAAAAACCAGTTTGTGGGATATTCGGGGGTAGGAATTCCTAAATTCCCCCGGAATTTTCCCAAAATTCAGCCTCTCCTGGTCGCTCCCATCCAGGAGGGGACGGGGACGACGGCTCCGAGGAAAATCCCAGCTGGAATTCCGACCCTTCCCGGCTCCCCACGGAATTCTCGGACGAGGGTGAGTCCCTGATTTTTTTGGGAATTTTCTTTTGGAAAAATTTCTTGGAATGCTGGAACGTCGCTGAAATTTCTTGGAATTGTTGGGATTTTTGATCTTCTGGAGAAGATCGAAGATAAACCCAAAATCCTTTGGGTTTTCCATCCATCCATCCCAGGATTTGGGAATTTGGGATTTTGGGGTTTTTTTAGCGCTTCATCCATTCCCACTAAACGTGAAAATCCCGGATAATATTCCTGGAATTCCAGGTGTTCCTTGTTTACCCTGCTGATGGTTTCTTTGGGATTGGTTGAGTGGCTTTTCCCACCCGCCTGAATTCCCAAATTTCTTAAATCCCGCTTTTCACAGGAGTAAATTGGATTTGGGATGTGTCACCCAAAAAAAAAACCCGGGAATTTCATGAAATGGGATTTGGGATGTGTCACCCAAAACCCCAGGAATTTCATAGGAACAGGTTTGATTTGGGATGTGTTACTCAAAAAAATCCGGGAATTTCATGGGAGCAGGATTTGGGATGTGTCACCCAAAAAAAATCGGGAATTTCATGGGAACGGGATTTGGGATGTGTCACCCAAAAAAACCCAGGAATTTCAATTTCATGGGAACAGGACTGGGGATGTGTCACCCAAAAAAATCCGGGAATTTCATGGGAATGGGATTGGGGATGTGTCACCCAAAAAATCCGGGAATTTTGGAGGTGGTGGAGTTCGGATTGGGGCAAATCCCTCGGTATGGGATTGGCCTGGCTGGGATTCCTCCTGGG
This sequence comes from Geothlypis trichas, assembly GCA_009764595.1. Lineage (NCBI taxonomy): Eukaryota > Metazoa > Chordata > Aves > Passeriformes > Parulidae > Geothlypis > Geothlypis trichas. The sequence goes on from WSPJ01000096.1 coordinate 43,468, forward strand.
AATCGATCCCTTGGGATATTGATCAGTCCCTTTGGGTATTGATTGATCGATTAATTGGGAAATCTATTTATCCTATTTCTATTGATCAAGGCCTTTGGTTATTGATCGATCCTATTGGATACGGTTTGATCCCTTTGGATATTGATTGATCCCTTTGGTTATTGATTGATCCCTTTGGATATTGATCAATCCTATTGGATACGGTTTGATCCCTTTGGTTATTGATCGATCCCTTTGGATATTCCTCTGTTTCCTTTGAATATTGATCTCTCCAATTGGATATGGTTAATCCCTTTGGATATTGATCAATCCTATTGGATATGGTTTTATCCCTTTGGTTATTGATCGATCCCTTTGGTTATTGATTGATCCCTTTGGATATTCTTCTGTTTCCTTTGGATATTGATCTCTCTTATTGGATATGGTTTTATCCCTTTGGATATTGATTTTTCCCTTAGGATATTGATGAATCCCTTTGGTTATTGATCAATCCCTTTGGATATTGATCAATCTCTTTGGGTATTGATTGATTGCTTCAGATACTGATTTATCCCTTGAGATATTGGTTTCTCCCTTTGGATATTGATTGATCCCTTTGGTTATTGATCAGTCCCTTTGGGTATTGATTGATTGCTTCGGATATTGATTGATTCTATTGGATATTCATTTCTCCCTTTGGATATTGATTGATCCCTTTGGTTATTGATCAGTCCCTTTAGATATTGATTGATCCCTCGGGCTCCTGCTCCATCCCTTTGGATATTCCTTTGTTCCCGTTGCTCTGTGAATATTTTGGGGTTTCCGTGTTTATTGGGGGATTTTTGATGGTTTTAGGGTCTATTTGGGTTTATTTGATGTTTTTGGGGTTTATTTGGGGTTATTGGGTGTATTTAGGGTTTATTTGGGGATATTTGGTGTTTTCAGGGTTTATTTGGGGATATTGGATGTTTTTAGGGTTTATTTGGGGTTATTTGGTGTTTTCAGGGTCTGTTTGGGGTTATTTGCTGGTTTTGGTGTTTATTTGGGTTTATTTGATGTTTTTAGGGTATATTTGGGGTTATTGGGTGTTTTTAGGGTATATTTGGGGTTATTGGGTGTATTTAGGGTTTATTTGGGGATATTTGGTGGTTTCAGGGTTTATTTGGGGATATTGGATGTTTTTGGGGTTTATTTGGGGTTATCGGGTGTTTTTAGGGTATATTTGGGGTTATTGGATATATTTAGGGTATATTTGGGGTTATTTGGTGTTTTCGGGGTTTATTTGGGGGTCCCGCGGTCTCCGGAATTCTGCAGCGCCCCCGTGTGGGGGCGGCCGGGAACGCGCGAGGTCGGGAGCGCGCCCGGGAACGGGAACGGGAACGGGAACGGGCACGGGCACGGGCACGGGCACGGGCACGGGCACGGGCACGGGAACGGGAACGGGCACGGGAACGGGAACGGGAATGGGAACGGGGACGGGAACGGGAATGGGAACGGGAACGGGGACGGGAACGGGAACGGGAATGGGAACGGGAACGGGGACGGGAACGGGAATGGGAACGGGAACGGGGACGCGCCTTGGGAACGGGAACGGGAACGCGCATCGGGAACGGGAAGGGGCTTTGGGAACGCTCCCGGCCAGGCCCATGCACAGGCGCCGCCTCTTCCTCTCATTTTATCCCCAAACCCCATCAAAGACCCCAAACCCGGCCCCCAAATCCTCCCCCAAACCCCAAATCCCATCCCGCAAACACATCCCGAACAAATCCCGTCCCACAAACACATCCCAAATCAACCAATCCCACCCCAAAGATAAATCCCATCCACCGGGACTGATTTGGGGTCAAGATTGGTGATTTGGGGTCGGGATTGATGATTTGGGGTCAAGATTGGTGATTTGAGGTTGGGATTGATGATTTGGGGTCGGGATTGGTGATTTGGGGTCGGGATTGGTGATTTTGGGGTCGGGATTGAAGATTTGGGGTCGGGATTGGTGATTTGGGGTTGGGATTGATGATTTGGGGTCAGGATTGGTGATTTGGGGTTGGGATTGGTGATTTTGGGGTCGGGATTGGTTATTTGGGGTCGGGATTGATGATTTGAGGTCGGGATTGGTGATTTGGGGTCAGGATTGGTGATTTGGGGTCAAGATTGGTTATTTTGGGGTCAGGATTGGTGATTTGGGGTTGGGATTGATGATTTGGGGTCAGGATTGGTGATTTGGGGTCAGGATTGGTGATTTTGGGGTCGGGATTGAAGATTTGGGGTCAGGATTGGTGATTTGGGGTCGGGATTGATTTGGGCTCGGGATTGATGATTTGAGGTTGGGATTGATGATTTGGGGCCGGGATTGGCGATTTTGGCCCGGGATTGATGATTTGGGGTCAGGATTGATTTGGGGTCAGGATTGATGATTTGGGGCCGGGATTGATTTGGGTTTGGGATTGATTTGAGGTCGGGATTGATTTGGGCTCAGGATTGATTTGGGGTCAGGTTCCTCCCCTCACTGTTGCATGTTCCCAGTCAGGAACCCGCTGGGTTTGGGCAGATTTTTGGGGATTTTCCCTCATTTTCCTGGCCTGGAAAATCCCAAAGAACCTCCGGCAGCCCCAGGAGGTGCAGGAGGGAAGGGCTGGGCTGGATTTGGGGAATTTTATCCCTTGGATCCCATTTATCCCTCGGATGCTGCTGCGGGCTGCGGGTGAAACCCCAGAACGGTTTGGGATGGAAAAAACCCCAAAAATCCCCCAAATCCAACCCCGTGCCCTGGACAGGGATATCTCCCACCGGAGACAACCATCCCAAACCCCCCAAACACCTCCTGATTAATTAATGAGTCATTAATTCATGCATTCATTAATCAGCTGAAGGGAACTGCCCCGCAGAGGATCAAAGCCATAAAACCCCCCGGAATTTGGGGCAGAAACGGGAAGTTTATTTTAACGGGAACCGATGGCTTTTGGGATTTTTCCAGCGCTGATTTTTGGGCCGGGAGGCGCCGGGAGCCGGGGAGGAGCAGATTTGGGGCAGGGGGAGCCGGGGAGGAGCAGATTTGGGGCAGGGGGAGCCCCGGAGCTCCCTGGACTCCCTCCAGAATCCGGGAAGGGCCGCGGAATTCCCGATAAACACCCGATGAACGGGGGGCCTAAAAACCCTTCAAAGCATCCCAAACCCCCCAAAATATGATTGGGAATGGTGCAGAACTCTCTAAAACCCTTTAAAATAGTTCAGAACTCTCTAAAACCCTTTAAAGCATCCCAAACCCCTCAAAATATCCTTGGGAACAGTGCAGAACTCTCTAAAACCTTTTAAAATAGTCCAGAACTCTCTAAAACCTTTTAAAATAGTTCAGAACTCTCCAAAACCCTTTAAAATCGTTCAGAACTCTCTAAAACCCTTTAAACCATTCCAAACCCCCCAAAATATCATTGGGAATGGTGCAGAACTCTCAAAAACTCTTTAAAATAGTTCAGAACTCTCTAGAACCATTTAAAATAGTTCAGAACTCTCTAAAACCCTTTAAAGCATCCCAAATCCCCCAAAATATCCTTGGGAATGGTGCAGAACTCTCTAAAACCTTTTAAAATAGTTCAGAACTCTCTAAAACCCTTTAAAGCATCCCAAACCCCTCAAAATATCCTTGGGAACAGTGCAGAACTCTCTAAAACCTTTTAAAATAGTCCAGAACTCTCCAAAACCCTTTAAAATCGTTCAGAACTCTCTAAAACCCTTTAAACCATTCCAAACCCCCCAAAATATCATTGGGAATGGTGCAGAACTCTCTAAAACTCTTTAAAATAGTTCAGAACTCTCTAGAACCATTTAAAATAGTTCAGAACTCTCAAAAACCCTTTAAACCATTCCAAACCCTCAAAAATATCCTTGGGAATGGTGCAGAACTCTCTAAAACCTTTTAAACTCTCTAAAACCCTTTAAACCCTTCCAAACTCCCCCAAAATATCCTTGAAAATTGTTCAGAACTCTCAAAAACATTTTAAAATAGTTCAAAACTCTCTAAAACCCTTCAAAGCACTTTGAAATGCTTTAAAATACTTCTAAATTCTCTAAAACCCTTTAAACCATTCCAAACCCCCTAAAATATCCTTGGGAATGGTTCAGAACTCTCTAAAACCTTTCAAAATAGTTCAGAACTCTCTAAAATCCTTCAGAAACTTTCAAAACCCTCTAACATCTTTTAAAATCCTTCCAAATCCTCTAAAAACCTTCAAAAGTCTTAAAAATCCTTTAAAATATTTTAAAATCCTTCAAAATCCTTTAAAATATTTGAAAACAAATCCCATTTCCCCCCTCCCCAATAAACCAAATCCGATTTTTATTTTCCATCCCCCATAAGCCAAATCCCATTTTTATTTTCCATCCCCATAAACCAAATCCGATTTTTATTTTCCATCCCCAATAAACCAAATCCCATTTTTATTTTCCATTCCCCACAAACCAAATCCCATTTTTATTTTCCGTTCCCCATAACCCAAATCCCATTTTTATTTTCCATTCCCCATAACCCAAATCCCATTTTTATTTTCCATCCCCACAAACCAAATCCCATTTTCCCCCTTTTCCCTATAACCCAAATCCCATTTTTATTTTCCATCCCCATAAACCAAATCCCATTTTTATTTTCCATCCCCTATAAACAAAATCCCATTTTTATTTTCCATCCCCTATAAACCAAATCCCATTTTTATTTTCCATCCCCACAAACCAAATCCCATTTTTCCCCTTTTCCCAATAAACAAAATCCCATTTTTATTTTCCATCTCCCATAAGCCAAATCCCATTTTTATTTTCCATCCCCCATAACCCAAATCCCATTTTTATTTTCCATCCCCCATAAACCAAATCCCATTTTTCCCCTTTTCCCAATAACCCAAATCCCATTTTTATTTTCCATCCCCCATGAACCAAATCCCATTTTTCCCCTTTTCCCCTTTTTTTCCTTTCCCCTCTCCTGTCCCCTGCCCTCGTCCCCCCCGATATTTGCATTCCCACCTCATTTAGTCTCGGGATTAATGATCTGTTTACCCGGCTCAGATAAAACCGGGCCTAAACCCCGGCCTAACCCCAAAGCTCCATTCATCACCCTGGCCTTTGTCTGGGGCCGCTTTTGGGGGAATTCCTCGGGAATTTTTGTCCCTCCCCAGGAAATCCCAGGATTTTCCCCAGCCCGGGGTGGGTTTGTTCATTTTTAATTCATTTTTAAATTTTTTAAACTCAGTTTGGTTTTGGTTTTTTTTGAGGTTTTTTGCCTCAAGGTTTCACCCCTCCCTGAGTTTCTGCTTGGGGAAAATCGAGCTCAAATTTGGGAATTCCTGAAAAATTCCGTTTGGTTTGAGGGGGAAAATTCCCTCGTCCCACCCCAACCTGGGAAAATCTCGGGGGACAAAAAACCACGGAAAATGGAAATTTTTAATTTGATTTTTGGGTTAAAATTGGGATAAATGGATCAAAACCCCGATCCCAAACCCTGACCCCGACCCTGGGAACAGCAGCCAAGGCCAGAAAAAAAATTCCCAGGGATGGGATCAGGGCTGGGTCAAGTTTAGGATCCGGCTTTTCCTTCCCTTCCCCCTTTTCCTGCTTTTCCCCTCCATCATCCCTCAAAAAGCAGCCACAAAAATCCCATTTTCCAGGGAATTTTGGGCATCTTTATTTTTTATAATATTTTATATATAACATCCCAAATTTCCTGCTTTTCCCTTCCATCATCCCTCAAAAAGCAGCCACAAAAATCCCATTTTCCAGGGAATTTTGGGCATCTTTATTTTTTATAATATTTTATATATAACATCCCAAATTTCCTGCTTTTCCCCTCCGTCATCCCTCAAAAAGCAGCCACAAAAATCCCATTTTCCAGGGAATTTGGAGCATCTTTATTTTTTATAATATTTTATATATAACATCCCAAATTTCCTGCTTTTCCCCTCCGTCGTCCCTCAAAAAGCAGCCACAAAAATCCCATTTTCCAGGGAATTTTGGGCATATTTTTCAAAAAGCTTTTTTAAAATAATATCCCGGTTTTCCTGCTTTTCCCTTCCACAATCCCTTATTTCTAAGGAATTTTGGCTCTCGTTTTTTCTTTAGTATTTATTAAATAACATCCCAAAATTTCTGCTTTTCCCTTCTATCATCCCTTAAAAACAACTACAAAAATCTCTTTTTCCAGGGAATTTTGGGCATCTTTTTAAAAAATATATTTTTTATATAATATCCCAGATTTTCTGCTTTTCTTTTTAATTATCCCTTCTTCTAAGGAATTTTGGATCCTCTTTTTATAAAGTATTTTTTATATAATATCCCAGATTTTCTGCTTTTCCCCTCCACCATCCCTTAAAAAGCAGCCACAAAAATCCTCTTTTCCAGGGAATTTTGGGCACCGTTTCTTTTTTAATATTTTAAAATATTATCCCAGATTTTCTGCTTTTCCTTTCCATCTTCCCTTTTTCCAGGGATATTTGAGTCCCCCTTTTTAAAAAATATCCTCTAAATAATATCCAAGATTTTCTGCTTTTCCCTTCCAGCATCCTTTAAAAAACAGCCACGAAAATCTCCTTTTCCAGGGAATTTAGGGCATCTTTAATTTTTATAATATTTTATATATAACATCCCAAATTTGCTGCTTTTCCCTTCCACCATCCCTTAAAAAACAGACCATGAAAATCCCCATTTCCAGGGAATTTTAGGCATTTAAAAAACCCCAAAAAATTACATATAACATCCCAAATTTCCTGTTTTTCCATTCCACCACCCCACCAAAAAAGGAGGAATTTTTTGGCCATAAACCCCGGATTTGCTTTGCAATTCCCGTTATCCCTTCGGAATATTCCGGACTTTCTCCAAGGGCTCCAGGAGCCACCTCGTGGCCACCTCGTGGCAGCTTCTGCCGAGGTGGGAGCTCCAGGAGAGCTTGGGAAGGGTGGAAATTCCAGCCCGGGCTGGGAACGGGATCCATCCCTCATCAGAATCCCGGGAAAAACCTCGGGGACATCCACGCTGCAAATTCTCATTATCCTCCCTAATTCCCACCCCGTCGGGGGGGAAAAACATTAAAAAATTCCGGAGGGAGGGCGAGGAATTAAAAGGGAGGATTTGTAAAGCCGGGCTGAAACGGCAGAAGGGATTTTCGGGCGGGATTAATCAGATTATTAATAAATATTAATTGAGCCCCCGCTCCCTGCGGACATCTGTTTGCGGCCATTGGGCGGCGGCTCCCGGCGGGGCTCAATGGGATTTATCTGGATTTTCTATGCATGGCTTGCTGGGAATGGAAATAAATCGGGCAGCGGCCGCGCCGGGGCCGTATTGGTTTTTCCTGGGATGCCTGAACTTTTCACCCCGGGGGTCGGAGCGGTCGCGCGCTGACCCCGCTGCCCCCGGCTGGTGCGGCCGCGGCGCCCGGGGGGCACCGTGCAGCCATGGCAACGGCGGCCGCGGAGCGGGCATGGAATAGCCATGGAACGGCCGTGGAATATCCATGGATCAGGCATAGAATATCCATGGATCAGCCATGAAACAGCCATGGATCAGTCATGGATCAGGCATGGAATATCCATGGATCGACCATGGAACAACCATGGAACGGCCATGGAATATCCATGGATCAGGCATAGAATATCCATGGATCAGCCATGAAATAGCCATGGATCAGTCATGGATCAGGCATGGAATATCCATGGAACGGCCATGGAACGGCCATGGAATATCCATGGATCAGGCATGGAATATCCATGGATCAGCCATGAAACAGCCATGGATCAGTCATGGATCAGGCATGGAATATCCATGGATCAGGCATGGAATATCCATGGATCGGGCATGGCAATGGCAGCCGTGGATTGGGCATGGAATATCCATGGATCAGCCATGGATCACTGAACAGCCATGGCAACGGTGGCCGTGGATGGGCCGTGGAACGGGCATGGAATATCCATGGATCGGCCTTGGATCTTCCTTGGATAATCCATGGATCAGCCATGGCAACGGCGGCCGTGGATCGGCCATGGAACGGGCATGGAACAGGCGTGGAATATCCATGGATCGGCCATGGATTGGCCATGAAACAGCCATGGCAACAGTGGCTGTGGATTGGTCATGGATCAGCCATGGATCAGCCATGGAACAGCCACGGATCAGGCATGGAATATCCATGGATCAGCCATGGATCAGCCATTGAACAGCCATGGCAACGGTGGCTGTGTATCAGCCATGGAACAGGTATGGAACGACCATGGATCAGTCTTGGATCATCCTTGGATCATTCATGGATCAGCCATGGCAACAGCGGCCATGGATCGGCGATGGATCGGCCATGGAATATCCATGGATTGGCGATGGATTGGCCATAGATCAGCCATGGATCGGTCATGGAACAGCGATGGATTGGCCATGGATCAGCCATAGATCAGCCATGGATCAGTCATGGATCAGCCATGGATTGGCCATGGATCAGCCATAGATCAGCCATGGAACAGTCACGGATCTGCCATGGCAACAGCGGCCAAGGATCAGGAATGGAATATCCATGGATGGCCCATGGAGTAGCCGTGGATTGGCCATGGATCGGCCAAGGATGGGCCACGGATCAGCCACAGAACAGTCATGGATCGGCCATGGATCAGCCTTTCCCCCTTTCCTCTTTTCTCTTTTACCCCTTTTCCCCTTTTCTCCTTTTCCCCATTCTTCCTTTCCCATTTCCCTTTTACCTTTTCCCTTTCCCCCCTTTTCCCTTTTCCCTTTTCCCTTGTCCCTGTTCCCCGTTTTTCCCTTCCCGGTGACCTCAGCTCCCCCCGTATCCCGGCGCTGGCCTCACTCCCGGTTTTTGACCTTGGGGGATTCCCAGGGGAGTTGCTGGGGTTATTTTGGGTCCATTTTGGAGCATTTTGGTTATTTTGGAGCACAAAGGGATTTCCCTCGCTCCCACACCTGCTCCATTGTTGGTTTTGGTGTCCCCAGGGCCTGGGTGGAGATTCCAGAGGCCTGGGAGCAGCTGTGGAAGGGCTCAGCATTCCAAACAATGGGAATGCAAATCCGGCCAAAGGCCTCGGGGCAGCTCCTCACCCCATCCCAGTCCAGGGCTCAAACTGGGACCTTGGGGATGGGAGGAGGAGGAGGAGGATGAAGGTCAGGATGAAGGTCAGGATGAAGGTCAGGGTCAGGGTCAGGGTGAGGATGAGGGTGAGGAGGAGGATCATGGAGAGGATGAAGATCAGGATGAGGATGAGGATGAGGATGAGGATGAGGATGAGGATGAGGATGAGGAGGAGGAGGAGGAGGAGGAGGAGGAGGAGGTTGAGGATGAAGGTCAGGATGAAGATCAGGGTCAGGGTGAGGATCAGGTTGAGGAGGAAGAGGAGGAGGAAGAGAAGGCAGCTGAGGATCAGGATCAGGGTGAGGACCAGGATCAAGATGAGGGTTAGGATGAGGATGAAGATCAGGACGTGGAGAAGGAGGAGGAGGAGGAGGAGGATAAAGGTCAGGATGAAGATCAGGATGAAGATCAGGGTCAGGGTGAGGATCAGGGTGAGGATGAGGAGGAGGAGGAAGAGGAGGCAGCTGAGGATCAGGATCAGAGTGAGGACCAGGATGAGGTCGAGGATCAAGGTGAGGATGAGGATGAGGATGAGGTTGAGGATCAGGGTCAGGACGAAGATCAGGATGAGGATCGGGATGAGGATGAAGATCAGGATGTGGAGAAGGAGGAAGAGGAGGCAGCTGAGGATCAGGATCGGGGTGAGGACCATGGTGAGGATGAGGATGAGGATGAGGATGAGGATGAGGATGAGGATGAGGATGAGGATGAGGATGAGGATGAAACGAGCACGGGTGACACGAAACGAGCGCGGCTCCGCCACCCCGGCCGCGTTTTGCGGGCAGGGAAGGGCGGAGGGAAGCGGCAGCGGGAGCCCAGGCGCGCTCCCCGCGCTGTTTGCAGAGCCCTCGCAGAAAGGGAAAACAATGCGATTAATTTTCTGCAGCGCAATCATGCAGAGATTTAATAAGCAGCCAAAGGTAGGATCCATCTGTAAGGAACGCGCCGCCTGCTCCATTACTCCTCTCCTGCCATTTTTTTTTTTCCTTCCCAAACCTTAATTAATTGAGGGGAAAAAAAAAAAAAGAGAGAGAGAGAGAAAAAAAAAAAAGAAAAGAGGGAATTGTTTATTAAAGTGGGAACAGGCTCTCGGCTCTGTCTCTGCGCAGCTCTGGTTCAAAAGTTCACCCAATTCCCCCAAGGCTCGTCCGTGTGTGTGTGTTTGGAATCGGGGCCGTGCCTGCGCCTCTCCCTCATTCCCACATTTCCTCGCTTCCCTGCTCCCGCTCGCATTCCCAAAAAGGCGCCGCGCTTTAAAATTAAAAAAAAAAAAAATTAAAAAAATTAATTTTGGGATTGTTTTATTTCGTCTGGAATGTTCTGCGCGGGAGATTTTTCTTCTTCCTCTCCCTGCTCGTCCTTTATCCCGGTTTGGATCGGGAAGGGAAAGGCGGTTCCGGAGCGGGGCTGGAACGGGATAAATGGGAGGGGACGGGGGCGGATCCCGCAGGTGGGTCCGGGTGGGAAGCGCCGATCACAGAGGGGCCGGGAATGTGGGACACCCGTGGGGAATGTGGGAATGTGGGATATCCCATGGTCAGAGTGGGAATTTGGGGTCACCGTGGTCAGGGTGGGAATTTGGGATACCCGTGGTCAGGGTGGGAATGTGGGACACCCATGGGGAATGTGGGAATTTGGGATATCCGTGGGAAATGTGGGAATTTGGGATACCCCATGGTCAGAGTGGGAATGTGGGATACCCATGGGGAATATGGGAATGTGGGACACCCGTGGGGAATGTGGGAATTTGGGATCACCCATGGTCAGAGTGGGAATTTGGGATATCTGTGGGGAATGTGGGAATTTGGGATATCTGTGGGGAATGTGGGAATTTGGGATATCTGTGGTCAGGGTGGGAAACGAGCGTGGGTGAAACGAGCACGAGTGAAACCAAAACGGGCGAAACCCCTCCCAACCTGGCTGTGTCCGTTTGTCCTGCCCGGGTCACTCTGCCCTGGCTGTGTCCATTTGTCCTGGCCTAGTAGCTGTGTCCTGGCTGTGACTGTTTGTCCTGGGCAGGTCACTCTGTCCTGGCTGTGTCCGTTTGTCCTGCCCGGGTCACTCTGTCCTGGTCCCTCTGTCCTTCCCTCAATTCCATGTTTTTCCTGATTTTTCCCCCTCCGATCCCCCGAAGCCGGGCAGGATCACGGCCCGGGAAACCTGGAGCGGGAAGGAGGAGCTTGGGGTGGTTCAGGGGAACATTCCAGAACCCTGGAATGGTTTGGGGTGGAAAGGACATTAAACCCCCTGCAGTCCCATCCGGGGACAATTCCCGTTATCCCAGGCTGGGACAATCCCACCTCTGTGGGGACAAACTGAGGGCACCGTGGCCCCACCAGGGCCATTAAATCAGGATTTTCCAGGTTTGATTTCCTGGATTTCTGTGGGATGAGGGACTCCTTTAATTGGGAATCGAGGCAGGATTTGGGGTGGCAGCCAAGGCCTCGCCACAGCTGGCGCTGCCTGGGATTATCCCAAATAAAAACTGCAGCTGGATTTTATCCTCCACCTGGATTGTGGAGCGGGGGCGAGCGGGCGATTTCATTTTCCCAATAAATTCACAAAGAGTTTATGGAATAACTGCCGCCGCAGAATGGGACTGTGCAGATGTGTGTACTCAGCTTTATCGCCATCCTCTCGAATTCCCGGAGTTTTCCAAAGATTCCTGCCCAGGCATTGAGGAACCCGTGGGATTTCCGCTTTTTTTAACGGCCTTGCCTCGCTCGGATTCAGGTTTCCTGCTCTTTCCCACAGCCAGGAGGACGAGGAATTTTGCCAGGAGCGTGAACTGAAAGTTGAGAGTCTCCTGTGGCCGTGTCGCTCCAGTTGTTGGGATTCCTGGAATATTCGGAATTCAGCGTCCCCGGGAGGGTCACGCACCCAGCAGCGGCAGGAACGAGGAGGATTTCAGGAGAAAACCTCCCCAGTTTTCCCTTGGAAACCTCCTCAAAATCCCTGAGTGTCCCCAGGAGAAGTTGAGGATTGGAGAGGGTGGGGATTTGGGAGAAATTTGGGATTTGTAGCTGGAGGAGGAGTGGGGATATCCCAAAAAAGATCCCCCTGTTTCCTGCCCCTGGGGGATTGAAGGGCGGTGAGGATGTGGCACTTGGGGACATGGCAGGGGTGGCAGCTGGGGCTGCCCCTGGCAGTGTCCCAGGCCAGGCTGGACAGGGCTTGGAGCCCCTGGGACAGTGGGAGATGTCCCCAGATGGGCTTTAAGGTCCCTTCCCACCCAAACCTTCCACGATTCCGCGAAGGTTGGACTTGATCTTGGAGGCGTTTTCCAACCTCAGCAACTCTGGGACAACGTGAGGGGACATCTGGGAGGGACGGGTCCAGTTCCAGAACCGAGCCCGTGGTGGGTCCAGAACCGAGCCATGGTGGGTCCAGAACCGAACCATGGTGGGCCCAGAACCGAACCATGGTGGGTCCAGAACCGAGCCCGTGGTGGGTCCAGAACTGAGCCCATGGTGGGCCCAGAACTGAGCCCATGGTGGGTCCAGAACTGAGCCTGTGGTGGGTCGAGAACTGAGCCCATGGTGGGTCCAGAACAGAGCCATGGTGGGTCCAGAACCGAGCCATGGTGGGTCCAGAACCGAGCCCATGGTGGGTCCAGAACCGAGCCATGGTGGGTCCAGAACTGAGCCATGGTGGGTCCAGAACTGAGCCATGGTGGGTCCAGAACTGAGCCCGTGGTGGGTCCAGAACTGAGCCATGGTGGGTCCAGAACCGAGCCATGGTGGGTCCAGAACCGAGCCCATGGTGGGTCCAGAACCGAGCCCGTGGTGGGTCCAGAACCGAGTCCGTGGTGATTTTAGACCTGACCCCTGTCCAGTCCCAGCTGTGACCCCGCTGTGGTTCCAGAACCAAGCTCAAGGTCATTTGAGACCCGACCCTCTGTTCCTGTCCCTGCCGTGACCCCGCTGGGGTTCCAGACCCAACCCATGGTGATTTCACACCTGACCCTGTCCCAGTCCTCACTGTGACCCCAGAGCAGTTCCAAATCCAAACCCAGGATGATTTTACACCTGATCCTGACCCTATCCCAGCCGTGACCCCAGTGCAGTTCCAGACCCAACCCATGGTGATTTCACACCTGACCCTGTCCCAGCCATGACCCCGCTGTGGTTCCAGACCCAATCCATGGTGATTTCACACCTGTCCCTGTCCCAGCCATGACCCTGGTGCCGTTCCATACCCAGCCCATGGTGATTTTACACTTGACCCTGTCCCTGTCCCAGCCGTGACCCTGGTTCAGTTCCATACCCAATCCATGATGGTTTTACACCAACCCACGGTGCTTTCACACCTGACCCTGTCCCTGTCCCAGCCGTGACCCCGGTGCAGCTCCAGATCCAATCCATGATGGTTTTACACCAACCCACGGTGGTTTCACACCTGACCCTGTCCCGGCCATGACCCTGCTTCAGTTCCAGACCCAACCCATGGTGGTTTCACACCTGACCCTGTCCCAGCCGTGACCCCAGTGCAGATCCAGACCCAATCCATGATGGTTTCACACCAACCCACGGTGGTTTCACACCTGACCCTGTCCCAGCCGTGACCCCAGTGCAGATCCAGACCCAATCCATGATGGTTTCACACCAACCCACGGTGGTTTCACACCTGACCCTGTCCTGGCCATGACCCCGCTGCAGTTCCAGACCCAATCCATGATGGTTTTACACCAACCCACGGTGGTTTCACACCTGACCCTGTCCCAGCCGTGACCCCGCTGCGGTTCCAGCGCTTGGCCGGCGGCGCCGGCGCTCGGCCCGGGGGGCGCGGGGGGGACGCGGCGGCAGCGGCGGCAGCGGCAGAAGAAGAAGAAGAAGGATCTGCGGCCGGTGGCTGCAATCATCCCGCTGCTGTCTGCTCCCAGACTGATGGCAGAGCCCGCCGAGGCGGGGAGTTCAACCAGAGGTTATCTTTCCCAGGTACCATCTCGCCCAACGAGAATTTGATTTTTTTCCCTTTTTTTTTTTTTCCCCCTCTCCAGGACTTTACTCCATTAGATTAATGAAATTTCAATGAGAGCCCGGCGCCCCCTGAAGCTTTGTTAACAAAACAAATGGGGGTTCGGGAGGTGTGACAGCTCGCGAGGAGAGTTACGAGAAGGTGAATACATCCTCGCAATCCACTCAGCCCCGCCGCACATTGATCTCTATTTAAAGCCCCAATCGGATTTTTGTTAATTATAAATGATTGATCTGCAGCTCTCTCCCCGCTCCCAGCGCCGCCCGCCCTTCTCGTCTTCCATGTGGCTTTTTCCACCCCCTTCTCCTCTCCCCCCCGAGCCCCCCAACGCACTCGGAACTTCTTTGCATGCTGCGTGTGGAGCGTTTTTTGTTTTCGGAGACAGCCCTGGAAGGCAAATTGCAGCTGGGCCCGCGGCAGAGCCGGCGCTGTCAGCGCTTCCATCGCCGGCTCCGTGTTTTTCATGGCTTATCAGCTCCGCGGCCAAATGAACTCCGAGCCCGGCGCCTTTTACAGGTTTAGCACAAAAAAAAAGAAAAAAAAAAAAATCCCCGCACCAACAAAAAGAGAGGAAATAAATGGAGAAGAAAGGGAGAGAAAGGCAAAGAAAGGGCTCGGAGACAAAGCGAGGCGCGGTGATTAAAGCAGGGAAATTGGGTTTGGTTTCCAGGAGGGTTGGGGAGCGGGGAAATCGAGGAGCCGTCCTTAAATCATCCTTTAAATGTGGGGTTTTCCAGGGGTCAGGGTGGTCGTGTTCCTGATGGGATCCGGGGAAGGTGAAGGCCCAGGGCCTCTGGTTCCTCCCCGGATCTTCCTTCGGCTCTGGTTTTATCCCAGATTGGAACTGGGATCTGTCGGAGCTGGGAAACGGAGCCGTCCTCAAACCCCGTGTAAATGTGGGGTTTTATCAGGGTCAGTTCACACTGGGACAGGGATCCTGCAAAAACGAGGATTCGGAGCCTTTGATTCCTGCTGGAATCAATCCCGAACTCTGGGCTCTGGATTAATCCCGGTGAAGTCGCTCCAGGTTGGAGCAGGAGGTTGGAACCGGGATCTGTCGGAGCTGGGAAGTCGAGGAGCTTCCCTTAGACTGAAATTTTAAATCCAGGATTTTATCAGGGTTGGAACCGGGATCTGTCGGAGCTGGGAAGTCGAGGAGCTGCCCTTAAACCGAGGTTTTAAACCCGGGATTTTCTTGAGGTTTTAAACCCGGGATTTTCTCAGGGTTGGAACTGGAATCTGTCCAAACTGGGGAGTTGAGGAGCTGCCCTTAAACTGAGGTTTTAAACCCGGGATTTTATCAGGGTTGGAACCGGGATCTGTCGGAGCTGGGAAGTTGAGGAGTTGCCCTTAAACTGAAATTTTAAATCCAGGATTTTATCAGGGTTGGAACTGGAATCTGTCAGAGCTGGGAAGTTGAGGAGCTGCCCTTAAACCGAGATTTTAAACCCAGAATTTTCTCGAGGTTTTAAACCCGGGATTTTCTCGGGGTTTAACCAGGATCTATCGTAGCTGGGAAGTCGAGGAGCTTCCCTTAAACTGAAATTTTAAATCCAGGATTTTATCAGGGTTGGAACCGGGATCTGTCGGAGCTGGGAAGTCAAGGAGCTGCCCTTAAACCGAGGTTTTAAACCCGGGATTTTCTCGAGGTTTTAAACCCGGGATTTTCTCGGGGTTTAACCAGGATCTGTCGGAGCTGGGAAGTCGAGGAGCTGCCCTTAAACTGAAATTTTAAATCCAGGATTTTATCAGGGTTGGAACCAGGATCTGTCGTAGCTGGGAAGTCGAGGAGCATCCCTTAGATGAAATTTTAAATCCAGGATTTTCTCAGGGTCAGGGTGGTCGTGTTCCTGCACGCTCTGGGAATGGGATCCAGGGGAAAACGAGGATCCAGAGCCTTTGATTCCCTCCTGGGATTGACCTTGAACTCTTCCCTCAGCTCCGGTTTTATCCCGGTGAGGTTGCTCCAGATTTGGGCAAATCCCAGCTCCAGCTCCAATCCCTTTAAAATCCAGTTTTTGGTGCTTTTGGAGATCTCTGAGGGCCTGGTTTGGCCAGGACAGCCCGGTCTGGTGGCCACCAGTGGCCCAGGAGTGGCCTGGTCCATCCTGGTGCCTCCATGGAATTCCTGGAGCTCCGTAAATCCGGCAGCTCCCGGTTCCACTTCCAAGGCAGGACAGAAATGGGACATCTCCATCCCCAAACCTTGGATTATTTGAATTTTTGTGGCTTTTTGATTGATCCCATCCCGCTCGGAATGTCCTGTGAGAAAACTGGGGAATTACGGATAATTCAGATTTTGTTCCGGGCCTGAATTCCCAAGCCATCTTTGGGGTCGGCTGGGTGAATTTCGGGGTTGTTTGGCTCATCTCAACTGCTTTAAAAACCCCTCCAAAACCCCAAAACCAACCAAACAAACAAAAAAACCAATGAGGAAAAGAGGGCAGATGATGCATTTTTGGCCTTTTTCCTTGAAAATTCACCCCAAATCCCATGGTTTTTCCTCAAACCTTCCCAAAATTTCTCAGTGCTCGTCATGTGTGGGGTTCCACCAGCCACGTTGGTTTTTAATCCAATTTTTGGGGTTGAGCTCCATCCCTTCCCCTTTCCGGGTTTGGATCAAAATTCCAGGAAAATCAGGGAAAACCACAAAAAGTGCTGGATGTTTATTTCTGGAATTAGGAGCTAAATTCTGCCAAAATCAGCTAAAAAAGGGAGTTCTGTCTTTCCAAAGGAGCTTTTCCAAGCACTCCAAAAATCCATGAAAAATCAGATATCCTACAAAAAAATTGTTTTGTGATCAGCACCGAGGTTGGGGTGGGAAAAAAGCAGGTTTTTGGTGAATTATCGAGGATTCCAAGGATTAAAAAAAAAAACCCCAAACAGGAGTCGATTTTCCGAGATATTTGAATCCCTTTTCCCGTTGTCTTCGGGAACGGCCCTAACGGATGATTTTCATTAGCGGGGCCGGAATTTATGGGGTCCCAGCGGGTTCTCCCAAGGTTAAATAATTTAAAGGAATAAACCCCTTATCCGATGTAATCGAGCTAATGAAGGATATCGGATATTTCCACGTTGGGGTGGGGAGAGAAGCATAAAAAAAACCGCAAAAAAAAAATCCAAAAAAAAACCAAAAAAAGGGATTTGGGAAGCGCAAATTCCAAAGGCGGAATTACGGCGGGGGCCATAAATAAAAAATCAATTCTTAATGATGAGGGCGCCGTGTTCGGGAGCATTCCCGGGGTTAAACGGGAGCAGGGAAGGGAAGGGGGAAAGCGGCAGAGGCGGGGAGGGGCAGGGGGCGTTAATTTGATTTACGGGGCCGCGATTCCTCGGCGGAACCTCCGCGGAATAATTGTTATTATATCTCTGCTGCCAGATGGCTCCCGCTGTAAACAGCTCCGGCGTCGGCCCCTTCCCTCCCCTCGGCCGCCGGAAAAAAATTTCCCTTTCTCCCCAGCAATTGATGGGGGAAATAAATAAATCGGATTTTTTTTCCCCCGCTTATCTCCGTCTTCCTCCCGCTTTTCAACTCCCAGCTTGCTCCCCGTTTTATTTTTTTTTAATGGTTTTAATTTTTTTTTTTTTAATCAAAATGATTTTTTTAATGGTAAAAATCCAAAATTAAATCCGGGCTGGGAAATAAAAATCAAAATTATTTTTTTGAATGATAAAAATCCAAGAAGAAATTCAGGCTGGGAAATAAAAATCAAAATTATGTTTTGAATGTAAAAAAAACCAAAAAGAAGTCCAGGCTGGGAAATAAAAATCAAAATTTATTTTTTGAATGTAAAAAAAACCAAAAAGAAGTCCAGGCTGAGAAATAAAAATCAAAATTATTTTGTTGAATAATAAAAAAAGCCAAAAAGAAATCTGGGCTGAGAAATAAAAAACCAAAATTATTTTTTGAATTATAAAAACTAAAAAAAAAAATCTCGGCCAGGAAATAAAAATCAAAATTATTTTTGAATGAGAAAAAAGCCAAAAAGAAATCTGGGCTGGGAAATAAAAATGATTATTTTTTTTTTTAATGATAAAAACTAAAAAAAGAAATCTGGGCTGGTAAATAAAAATCAAAATTATTTTTTGAATGATAAAACCCCAAAAAGAAATAAAAATCAAAATGATTTTTTAAATGGAAAAAAAAAAACAACAAAAAAAGAAATCCAGGCTGGGAAACACTTCAGAGGAAAAGTTTTGGAGCGGGAATTTCAGAGAAGGGAATAAAAAAAGGGAATAAAAGGGAATAAAAAAGGGAATAAAAAAGGGAATAAAAGGGAATAAAAAAGGAATCCGCTGCTGCTCGGGTTGGTTTTACTCTTTTACGGTGACAGATGTTCCCAAAAAGTCCTTTCAGCCCCAGAGCTGCCGAGATTTTCCCCTTTTGTCGGAGCTGAAAAAGGTTGGAAGGGAAAAAGTGGGATTGTAAAAAATCCATGGAAATGGTTGGGAAATGCAGGGAGTCGGATTTGAATCAGGGATTGTGCTTGGACATTCCTGGGTTTAAAACACCCTGGGAAGGACTTCTTTTATTTTATTTTCACTTTATTATGTCTTATTTTATTTTATCTTATTTTATTTTATCTGATCTTATTTTATTTTTATTTTATTTTATTTTATTCCATTCCGTTCCATTCCATTCTATTCTATTCTATTCTATTCTAATCTAATCTATTCTATTTTGACTTCATCTAATTTTATTTTATTTTATTTATTTTATTTTATTTATTTTATTTTATTTTATTTTATTTTATTTTATTTTATCTTATCTTATCTTATCTTATTTTATTTTATTCCATTCCATTCCATTCCATTCCATTCCATTCCATTCCATTCTATTCTATTCTATTTTGACTTCATCTAATTTTATTTTATTTTATTTTATTTTATTTTATTTTATTTTATTTTATTTTATTTTATTTTATTTTATTTTATTATTTTCTCTTATCTTATCTTATCTTATCTTATCTTATCTTATTATTTTTTATCTTATTTTATCTTATTTTTATTCCATTCCATTCCATTCCATTCCATTCCATTCCATTCCATTCCATTCCGACTTCAACTTATTTTATTTTATTTTTACTTCATTTTATCTTATTTTCCTTTATTCTGGTTTGACTTTATTTTACCGTATCTCATTTTATTTTATTTTAATCTTTTCCCCTCCCCACCGTTTTTTCCACCCCCCAGATCATTTCCCTGCAGCTCAGAACCAATTCCCGGCTTTTTCCCCCCATCTCAGAATCCAGAATAATTCCCATCCCCGGGAATAAAAAGGAATTTAAAATTCCAGTTCTGCTCCTGAGGGAGGGAATTCTGGGGCAGCTGAAAACTTCTCCTCATTCCAAGGGAACACCTGCGGCCGGGAATGATGAGAGTGGAATATTCAATTTCTGTGGAATATTCGATTTCTGTGGAATATTCGATTTCTGTGGAATATTCGATTTTCATGGAATATTTGATTTTCCTGGAATTTTGGGGAATCCGTGCAGGATCCCGATGTCCAGGCCCATTGAGAGCTCCTTCTTCCCATCACTTTTCCCTGGATTTGTTGATATCCCAAAGGGTTCGGGGCTGGAGAAGGGCAGGCAGGGTTTGGGATGGAGGCGGAATTTTGGGAAAGTGCTGACCCTGAATTCCAGGGATTCAGGTGTTGCAGGGATTCCAGAATTCCAGAATTCCAGGGATTGCAGGGATTGCAGGGATTCCAGAGATTCTGGGATTGCAGGGATTGCAGGGATTCTGAAATTCCAGGGATTCAGAGATTTTGCAATTCCAGGGATTCAGGGATTGCAGGGATTCCTGAATTCCAGAATTCCGGGGATTCCAGGGATTCTGGGATTCTGGAATTCCAGGGATTCAGGGATTTTGCAATTCCTGAATTCCAGGATTCCAGGGATTGCAGGGATTCTGGAATTCCAGGGATTCAGGGATTTCGCAGTTCCAGGCATTCCGGCTGATGGAATTTCTGGTGAGGCCGAGGCCTCTTCCCCATGCCCACACAAAATCCAGGAATTTTGTTTTTCCAGTTTTCCTCCTTTTTCCCAGCAAACCCCGCATTTCCAGGGACCTCCCTCAATCCCATCCCTCCGTTTTCCCATTTCCCATTATTTCCCATTATTTCCCATTATTTCCCATTATTTCCCATTTCCCTTTTCCCATTTCCCATTATTTCCCTTTTCCCATTTCCCATTATTTCCCATTTCCCATTTCCCATTTCCCATTATTTCCCTTTTCCCATTTCCCTTTTCCCATTTCCCATTATTTCCCATTTCCCATTTCCCATTTCCCATTTCCCATTTCCCATTATTTCCCATTATTTCCCTTTTCCCATTATTTCCCATTTCCCTTTTCCCATTATTTCCCATTATTTCCCATTATTTCCCATTTCCCATTTCCCGCCTCACTCCCGGCGACCTTGGAGCGGCAAATTCCGGACGGAGCCGCGAAATTCCGGCTCCTTCCCGAGGCTGCTCCCAAACCACCCCCGGGAGCGGCTCCTGGGAATTTTCCGAGGTTTCCAGGGTGGTTTTGGTTAAAGATTAACCCCGACCCCGCATTCCTGGGGCCCGGAACGCCGGCGGATCTCGCCAGGTGCGCCGCGCCCGCCCAGGTGGAACGGCAGCGCCGGCATTCCCGGCCCTCTCCGGGGTCATTCCGTGGCCTCCATCCCGAATTTCCGCGCTCCCTGCCCCGCTGGAATTTGTTTATCCCCGTGGGGATCTGAAATAGGGGAGGTGGGTGGGAAATTCAGGCTTGGATTCCTGCCCGGAATTCCGTGATTTTGGCTTTGATCTGGATTTTCGTTGGGGGTTGTGGCGTCGCCGTCGTCGCTTTGATTTTTCCGCCTCTGATTCGGGAGGAATTTCCCAATTCCAAAAAGTTTTGGCTTCTATCCGGATTTTCAGCACCGTTTGGGGTTTTGACCTCTTGGCCGGTTTGGGGTGAATTCCACGGAATTTGTTCGCCGGGGTTGGATTTCCCTGGATTTCTGTGCAATTCCAAGAGAAAAGGGAAGGAATGAATCCCTGGGATGGGCACAGGGATCCTGTGGGAGCTCAAATATCCCAGCCCTGGGAAAGCTTTGGATTGGGATCCATCCAAGGATATCCAATCCCACCTTGGAATTCCAAACATTTGGGATCTTTGGATGCCCCAGCTCTTGGGAAAACCCCTTTGGATTGGTTTTTTTTCCCACAAAAATCATCTTTTTAGCAAAAACATCCAGGTTTTCCCAGTCAAAACTCATCCAAAGAAAGCTTTTCCCAGGGAATCGTTGGGATGACCCCAGGTTTTAACCTTTGATCCGGGCCCGCTGTAGGAATTTTGATTTATTGATTAATTTTATTCCAAACCCCAGGAATTTTAAATTAAAATTAAAATTCTCAACTATAAAAAAACTCTTTTTTTTTCCCCTTTTGCCAGAAAATTCTCTTTTTTTTATTTTTTTCCCCTTAAAAATAAAAAGGGAAAATGGATTTTTTCCGGCATGGATTAATGTCAGGGATAAAAGGCAGAGAGGGAAAGGGGCGGATGTTTCATTTCCCACCGGGTCACAGTGCAGGACACGGGAATTCCTTCATCCTGGAATATTCCCGGATCAATGGCCAAAGTCCCTTTTTTTTGGGGACCTCTGCCTTGATTGACTCTGGAATTGCTTTTCCCGACAAATCCCGGGATTTTATTGCCCATTTCCACCCCACCTTTGGCATTCCCGGGGCGTTCCCACATTTTTCTCCTTTTCCCTCAGGGATTCTTCCAGAGAATTCCACTCAAATCCCATTCCAGGAGCAGATTCCTGGCAAAGCCTGGGAATGGGAATTCCAGGGGAATTTTGGGATGGGAGAAAGGAGATTTTGGGCTGGAAAAAAAAGGGATTTAGAGTGGGAATTAGGGAAAAATGGGAATTCTGGAAAAATCCTTTCCTGGCAGAGCCCAGGAATGGGGTCCAAGGGGAATTTTGGGATGGGAGAAAAGAAGAATTTGGATTGAGAATTTGGGGAAAAATCCCTTCCTTTGGAGGAAATCCCAGGAATGGGGTCCAAGGGGAATTTTGGGATGGGAGAAAAAAGGGATTTGGATTGGGAATTTGGGAAAAATCCCTTCCCTTGCAAGAAATCCCAGGAATGGGGTCCAAGGAGAAATTCGGATTGGGAATTTGGGAAAAATCCCTTCCTTGGGAGGGAATCTCAGGAATGGGGTCCAAGGGGAATTTTGGGATGGGAGAAAAGAGGGATTTGGATTGGGAATTTGGGGAAAAATCCCTTCCTTTGGAGGAAATCCCAGGAATGGGGTCCAAGGAGAATTCGGATTGGGAATTTGGGAAAAATCCCTTCCTTGGGAAGAAATCCCAGGAATGGGGTCCGAGGGGAATTTTGGGATGGAGAAGAGGTTCCAGGCTGGAAAAGAAGGAATTTCCATCGGGAATTTGGGAGGAATTCCTCCCTGGGAGGGCGGGGAGGGGCTGGGATGGATTTCCCAGGGGAATTTTGGGATTCCACATCCCTGGAAGTGCCCAAGGCCAGGTGGGAGCAATCCGGGATAACCGAGGGGTGGGAATGGGATGAGCCTTGAGCTCCCTTCATCCCAAAACATTCCGGAATTTTCTGAGGAGATTTTGAAGGAGAATCCTAAAATTTCCCAATCCTCTTCCCAGGAGGACGGGATTGGAGCCTTTTCCATGGATTTTTATGGAAAAATTCAGGGACATTTAAATAAGGATGTTTGGGAATATTCAGGGGTATTAAAATCGGGATTTTTGGGGGTATTTGGGGATATTTAGGAATATTTAAATTGGGATACTTAGGAATATTTAGGAATATTTTAAAATGAATGTTTAAGGATATTTAATTAAGAGCATTCAGGGATATTTAGGAATATTTACAATGGGATATTTGGGGATATTTAAATTGGGATATTTAGAGATTTTTAGGATTATTTATAGCTAAATATTTGGGAATATTTAGGGACATTCAGGAATATTTGGGGATATTTAAATGCAGATGTTCTGGGATATTTAAGGACCTTTATACAAGGATATTTGGGAATATTTAGGAATATTTAAATCAGGATTTTTAACATTTATTTGGGAAAACCCCAAATCCCAGCAGTGGGAAACAGAAGCAGACCCGAGATTCCCCTTTTCCCTTTTTTTAGCCGAGCTCCTCATCCCCTTTTCCCCCTTTTTATTTCCAGGATTCTCCCAGAATTCTCCCAGGAATCCGGGCCCTGTGTGAAAGAGGAGCTGTCCCTTTTTCCCAGGATGAATTCCCGGGGCAGGGTCAGGGATGCTTTTAGGGATCCGTTTTCCAACGAGGGGAGGGAAGAAAAAAGAAATGGGAATGCTGTAAAAAAGGCCGGATGGTGCCGGTGTCCGTCGGGCGAGGTCATCCCGCGGTCAAATCCAGGCCATTCCCGCCCGGAGTTCACGGCCTCGGCTTTTATTGGGAATTCTAGGAAGGATTGGGAAGGCTGCGAGCTTTTCCTTGGCAACTGCACGGGGCTGGAGCTCCCAGCGCGGCTTTGGGGGGAATTTGGGAATGTTGGGAAGGGTTGGAAGGGGAAAATCCGTCAAATCCGTGGAAATGGGAAGGAAACAACAAGAAAAGGGTTCGGTTTGGGGCAGGGAGAGGGAATTTCCAACCCTGATTCCACAGGAGTCATTAATTCCTGTTAAAAATAATCAAGGATTAAATTCAGGAAAAAATTGGGAAAATCCAGGTTTTCCTCTCCTTTTCCAGAGGAAGTTTGAAGGGGAAGGGTTTTTATGGGAAAGGTGAACACACAGAGAAATCCCACCCCAGATTTGGGAAAGGAGGTGGATTTGGGGTGGGAAAAATCCTGGATTCTGTCTATCTGGGAAGGGCTGGGGTGGGGTTTTCCTGGAATTCTTTTATCCTCAGGATTTGGGGTTCTAAAAGTTCCGGGGTCCTTGGGAATTCTTGGACTTCTGGGATTCTAAAGTTCCTAAGATCTTCAGGAATTCCTGAACTTTCAGGATCTGGGATTTTCAAGGTCCCAGGATTTCCTGGCAGTTCTTGAACCCTCAGGATTTGGGATTCTCTCACTGAATATTCCGTGTATTTGTTACATCCCAGCCTCAGGATCCGGAATTCCCTGCTCATTTTCCCTCTTCCCATCCCCACATCCCTCGATCCCGGCGCTCTCCCTGTTTTCCGAGGTCTATCCCAGCAATTTTGACGCTGTTGGATCCCACTCAGGAGTTTTCCTGGAATTCCCGAGCTCCAGATTCTCCTCCCGACTCCTCCCTCTGGATCGGGATTGGGAATAACCAAATCCTTGGTCTGGGCTGAATCCTTGGGAACGGCTTTTCCCGGTTTTTCCCTGACTCTGGAATGACCAAATCCCGAGGATCCAAGCTCAGGAGAGGGAGAGGTGTGGGGATGAATTCCCGGTTTTCCAGCTCAGGGGAGAGAAGGGTCAGGGAATTCTCCTCATGGAACAGAGCCGGGAATTCCAGGTTGGGATCCAGAACCGGGAACACCGGGAAAAGCCCCGGGAGAGGAGGAGGAGGCAGCGCCGATCCCAAAATCTCAGCGGGAACAGGGAATGCCATCCCTGGGAATTCCCATACCTGGGAATGGGGTCCAAGGAGGGACCAGGGAGTCATTCCCAAGGTTGTTCATTTCCTTGGAATATCCGAGCAGGAATGGCTTTCCCAGCGGGATTTCCCCCATGGATCCTTGGATTTGTGGGGTTTTCCAACGGGGCCTTTGGAAAAACAGAGGAATTCTGGGAATGGGAGGGAACTGGGGGTTCCACTTGGAGTTTTCGAGGCGCAATCCCTGATCCATCATTTTCTGGGAATGGGATAAAACCCCGGCTCATCCAGTTCCCATTCCCAGATTTCCTCAGGGATTGGCTCCGTCCCTGAGGGACTTTATGGGGTCGGTGGATCCATGGAGGGGGGAGAATTCCCGGTGTTTTGGGGGGTTCATTCCCGGCCCTTCTCCCCTTCCCGTTTCGGAGATTTCCAGCTGGGAATGTTCTCCGGGAAATGGCGCCACTGCCCCCTGCCTGCGGAGCCGGGAGCGACCGGGATGCAGGATTTGGGATAAAGGATTTGGGATGTGGGATTTGGGATATGGAATTTGGGATATGGGTTGGGATACGGGATTTGGGATACGGGATCTGGGATCTGGGATTTGGGATAAAGGATTTGGGATATGGGATTGGGGGTACAGGATTGGGATATGGGATTGGGGGTACAGGATTGGGATACAGGGTTGGGATACGGGATTGGGATATGGGATTTGGGATATGGGATTTGGGATAAAAGATTTGGGATACAGGATTGGGATACAGGATTGGGATATGGGATTTAGGATATGGGATTTCGGATAAGGGATTTGGGATACAGGATTGGGATACAGGATTTGGATATTGGATCCCAGGGATTTGGGATGCGGGATTTGGGATATGGAATTTGGGATTAAGGATTTGGGATACAGGATTTGGGATACAGGATTTGGGATAAAGGATTTGGGATATGGGATTGGGGATACAGGATTGGGGATGCGGGATTTGGGATATGGGATTTGAGATACGGGATTTGGATATTGGATTGGGATATGGGATTTGGGATATGGGATTTTGGATTTGGGATTTAGGATCTGGGATTTTAGGCAGATCCGGATGGGAAGAGAATAAGGAAGTGCTCGAATTCCAAGCATGGAATGAGCCGGGAACTTTTCAGCACCTGGAATTTCTTGGATCCTCCAGGCTTTAAAAAAAAAGAAAAAAGGAGTTTTTGGTATAAAGTTTTGTTTCCCTGCTCCAAACCCTCCAGAAAAGGTTGATTTGGGATAATCCCAGGGGTCAGTGAGTTATTGGGAATTCAGGGAGCTTGGAATACGATCCCAATAATCCCAAGGAGCCTTTGGAGTGGGATCTGATCCTATGGAAAATTCAGGATGGATGGGACGTGGGAAAAAAGTGGGAAAAGGGGATTTAACATCTGGAAAAATCTGAGATTTTAATATTTTAATTCTGGAATATTGGGGATGAGGCTGCAATCCCTGGGAGTGTCAGATCCCGGGAATTTGGGGGCCGAGGATGGGCTGGAGATGGAGATCCCATTTTTCCTTGGAATAAATCGGGATATGCCAGGGAACAGCAGCTCCTGTTGCAATCCCAAGGCTGGAAAATACTTAGGGAATAATGCAAAAATACTCAGGATCTGAAGTGGGAAAACCATCCCGGAACACTGATTGATTGATTGATTGATTGATTGATTAATTAATTAATTCCGAGCCCTGCTCCCAGTTAACACCTCCGGAATTAATGGAGTCGCACGGGAGTGGGAATCACCGGGATAATTTTATTAGGAATAATCAGCAATCCATAACATCTTCAGCTCCCTATCAACATTCCCAGTTTTTCCACCAACCCCTCCCATTCCCACCCGGACGTGGGAACAACTCCTGGATTTTCCCACCATTTTCCCACCATTTTCCCACCATTTTCCCACCATTTCCCCCTGTTTTTCCAGGTGGAAAAAGCCGCCATTCCTGAAAATCCGGAATTGGTTTTCTGGGCAGGGAAGGATTTCCATGGAGTGCAACCCAGGAATCCATAATATTTTCAATTCCCTATCAACATTCCCGATTTTTCCACCAAACACCTCCCGTTCTACACCCAAACACGGGAACAGCTCCTGGATTTTCCCACCATTTTCCCACCATTTTCCCACCATTTCCCCCCATTTTTCCAGGTGGAAAAAGCCGCCATTCCTGAAAATCCAGAATTGGTTTTCTGGGCAGGGAGGGATTTCCCTGGAGTTTGACCCAGGAATCCATAACATTTTCAATTCCTTATCAGTATTCCCGATTTTTCCAGCAACACCTCCCATTCTACACCCAAACACCTGGATTTTCCCACCATTTTCCCACCATTTTCCCACCATTTCCTCCATTTTTCTAGGTGGAAAAAGCCGCCATTCCTGAAAATCCGGGATTGGTTTTCTGAGCCGGGAGGGATTTCCCTGGAGTGAGACCCAGGAATCCATAACATTTTCAATTCCCTATCAACATTCCCGATTTTTCCAGCAACCCCTCCCATTCTACACCCAAACACCTGGATTTTCCCACCATTTTCCCACCATTTTTCCACCATTTCCCATCATTTTCCGACCATTTTCCCACCATTTCCCCCCGTTTTTCCAGGTGGAAAAAGCCGCCATTCCCGAAACCCCGGCGTTGTTTTTCCGGGCGGGGGAGGATTTCCACGGAGCCGGGATCGTCGGAGCTAATTAGCGGAATGGCCCCATTATTTATCCAGGGACACGGAGTCCAATAATTGCTATTGCAGCTCGGAAGCGGCTCCGGGATATTAATTCCCGATTTTTCCTGTCAGCTCCGTACAGTAAAACTTCCAAATGGGCCCCCGAAGGTGCAGAAGCTCATTTTAATCCTCCTTTTTCTTTGGAATTGGCAGAATCTCCTTCCATAAAAGCCGGAAAAAAAGCAGGAGAACGGATAATATTTTGCTCCGAAGGAAGCCGTTAGAAAATCTTATTATTTTTCCCGCTCCCTGACCTTTTCCCGGCTTTCCGCTGGAGGAAAAGTTGCCTTGGATTTGGGGGCTGTGCTGGTGGGGAGGATTTTCTTTTGGGAGAATCCAGGGAATGGGTTGGGTCCGTTCCCTCTGGAAGCGGGGAAAGGATGGATTGGGGTCCCGTGGAAAGGACTTGGGTGATTCCCATGGCACGGAGGATTTTGGGATTTGCTTTTCCTGGGATTTCTCAGGGGTTGTCCCATTTAATTCTCCATCCCTGGATCTCATTCCCATGTCACGAAACATTTTGGGATTTGCTTTTCCCGGGATTTCTCAGGGTTTGTCCCATTTCATTTCCCATCCCTGTATGTTATTCCCATGGTATAGAAGATTTTGTAATTTTCTTTTCCCGGGATTTCTCAGGGGTTGTCCCATTTCATTTCCCATCCCTCTATGTGATTCCCATGGCACAGAACATTTTGGGATTTGCTTTTCCCAGGATTTCTTGGGGTTTGTCCCATTTCATTTCCCATCCCTGGACCTCATTCCCATGGCACGAAACATTTTGGGATTTGCTTTTCCCGGGATTTCTCGGGGTTTGTCCCATTTCATTTCCCATCCCAGCATTCCAGGAAGATTCCCAAGGCATTCTCTGCTCTTTAGGGGCTGGATTTTGGGTGGGAATTTGGGGTTTTTCCCAGGGAGTTCCTGAGGGATTCTCAACTGGCTGTGACAGGAATTTGGGTGGGAATTCGGGGTTTTCCCCAGCCAGATTCCTGAGGGATTCTCAGCTGGCTGTGACAGGAATTTGGGTGGGAATTCGGGGTTTTCCCCAGCCAGATTCCTGAGGGATTCTCCGCTGACTGAGGCCGGATTTTGGGTGGGAATGAGGGTGGCAATGAGCGGCTTTTCCCACCCACATTCCCAAGGAATTCTCCCCTTGCTGTTCCCAAACTTTGGATGGGAATGAGCTTTTTTCCCAACCAGGATTTTCCAGAGAATCCTGGCTGATCCTCGAATTAAAACCCCGGTAAAAGGCATCAGGAATTCCTTAAAATTCACCTGATTTAAACCAACCCCAAATCCCAAAACTCCCACAATTCCCCCAGGGAAAAAAAGTGGGAAAAAGACAATTCCTGGCTGAGCCCGAAATTCCGAGAATTCCTCCGTGGGCAGGGGAGGCTCCGACGGAAGAAATCCAGGCGGGAAGATCCCGTTTTCTCGGGGAAACTCGTAAAGCCGGTCGGAATCCGACATAAACCACAATTTACACCCGGCATTTATCCTGGAAATTGCGGTTCCGTGCGGCTCACGCAGGCGGATAAATCAAATTTTATGGGATTCTGCGGAGTTCTTCCAGGGAAACGGAAATTTAGTGGGATTTGAAGGCTTGGGAAAACAGGGGCCGTTCATCCTGGGAAACACCGGCTCCCAGAGAAGGATGGAGAAGGATGAGAATCCATCCCTCGGGATTGGAGCTTTTCCTTAAAAAATGGCTCGGTTAAATATTCGAGGGATGAGCCTGGAAAAATTCCCAGGGTTTTTTTTTTTTGGCGTGTTCCTGGTTTGGGGTGGGAAAACTGGGCCTCAGTCCCCTTCAAATAAAGGGATTTTGGGGATGATTCCCAAGTTCTCGTGTTCCTGCAATCTGGGAAGGAGCTGGAGCATCCCAAATCCCAGATTTCAGCTCAATCCCTCCTCCAAATTCCCCGTTTTTATCCCAGATCCCTCTAAATCCCAGCTAAAACCATTCCAGGGCATCCATTCCCTGGGCAGGACTGGAAAAACCTTTGGAAAACTCTTGGAAGTCGAGGCTGCTTGTCCTAATTAATGCCAGCCTGTAATTAATTAATTGTCAATAATTAGGGGCCTTAAGTTAATCCCAGGATTTTGGGATCCCTGCTGCAAATATTCCAGAGCTTTTCCCGGGATGGGATCCAGGGACTGCTCCAGCTTTTCCTGGTTTTTTGGGGGCAGGACTGGGGTTTTTAGGGAAGGGGCTGCTCCCGTTCCCAATAAAAACCAGGATGGGGCCAAAGGCTCGGAATTTGCTCCGGGAAGGAGGAAACATTCCCAGCTCCGGAATTTCCATGGGATGGGCCCGGATTTGGGGCCGGAGGCTCCGGTGGCGCTTCCTTCCCTTTGGGATGGGATTCTAGGCTGTTCCCAGGGCAGGAAGGAAGGAAGGGAGGGAGGGAGGAGATCCCAGTGGGATCCAGGAACGCCCCTGGATCCGGGATGGCCGGGTCTGGAAAAGTCGGCTCCGGGATGTTTGTGTGGGGATTTTTTTCCCCTCTCTTTTTCCCGGTTTTCCGTGGTTTTATCCGTGGATCAGTGGTCTGAGCCTGCTCTGGTGGGAGGGGGCTGGAAGGAGATCCCTGAGGATTCGCCGTTCCTGGAATTCTGGAATTCCGGGCTTGGGGGCCGCTCCCATCCCGATCCCATCCCGTGATTCCATGACTCCTCAGGGGTCACGGATCTCTCCAAAGGAATCCTCCCATGGAGCCAAAGATATTCCTGCTCGCTTTTCCAAGGAAAAGAACTGGATCCGGCTGATCGAGGATCATTCCCATCCTAATTCCTGGAATACCAGGGAAAAATCCCATCTGTTTTCCCACTGGCACTGAGGATCATCAGGCCTTTCCCAGGAGAAGCTCTCCTGTGTTATCCCGG